>PVKP010000755.1:0-176028 GCA_004027715.1 Plecturocebus donacophilus
CATTGTCCTTCACCTGCTGGATGTCCACCAGGACTCATCACCTGAGGACCCATATCATTGTCCTTCACCTGCTGGATGTCCACCAGGACTCATCATCTGAGGACCCTTATCAATGTCCTTCACCTGCTGGATGTCCACTAGGACTCATTATTTCTTCCATAAATTCTAGGGCTCCAAACCACCCACCCCACATGCAAGGTGCTGAGCAGCAGAGAGATGAGAAGATGAGAGGTTCTCACAGAACTGGGAGATGAATGAACAGTCAGATAGACAGAGGGATGGACAGACAGATTTGTCAGGATGGCAAAAGACTGAATCCTTGGTGCTCCCAGAGTGCGCACCTGTGCTACATATACTTTTCTGGGAGGGCAGAGTTGGCTTGAGCAACAACGCTCCTGCCCCCAGCGCTGTCATGTGCTGTCGTGGAGAGCACTGAGAAGAGGTCACTCCGCAGGACTCTGGAGCCTCTGCAGGGAGTCAAGCAGCTGGGCTTGACCTAGTGAAGCACAGGAGCCAGGAAGTCAGTGAAGACAAAGCCCCTTTGTGTAGAAGTAGCAAGACATGGCTGGGCTGAGCCTGCCCTTGACAATGAAATCTGTGGCAGCTCCAACACTTGTTGGGGCCTGATCCTGTGTTCACTTCCTCATGCTGCCTCACCACGGCCCCTCTTCAGCTAAAAGTCTCTCAAATGTGTTTGCTCACTTTTGCCCCTGGCAAATAATATTTCCAATATTATCTGAAATGCTTGAATTTTAACTCTAAAAGGAAAAAAAAATCACCTTTTTTTTTTGGTAAGACATCCAGTAGTATTATATCTTTAAAGAATAGATCCGAGACACTCACAAAGGCTACCTCCTATTACATCTCAAATCCCACTTGGTGACAAAGCTTTCCGAATTTCCTCATCTCTGAAGTGGGTGCGATACTACCCCCCTTACATTCTTTCTAAGAATCCTAAAAGGGGCTTATTTCAATAAGAAACATCTAGAAATGGATGCCATGCATGAAAATTCAATTTGCATCTAAGTTTTCACGGAAGTATCTGGTGGGTAGAGCAACAAAAGCCAAGAACGGCACCCCATGGAGGGCGGGCTGCTCTTCCTAGTTCCAGACAAGCACAGGCCTTGTATCTTCTATATTCCCCTGTACAGAGCTGGGAAAAAGGAACAGGCGACCCTAGCAAATCAAAACGGAAACTGAGCTACATTTGTTACAATTTCACGCAAGATCTGCAACTTCAATAGTAGAAAAATATTAGTACAGGCAGCACCCAACTTGGAAATGAACTGTCGTGAAAAAGTTCATTTGCAAACAGACTGTTCAGAACCTGGAATGCAAAGTATCTTTTATGTCCCAAAGGTTGATTGAATTTATAATCTATTTGGCATATTACATAAAGTAAAAATAGAAAACAAAACAAACGATGCTGATAGCATTTTAAAAACACATAAAAATACTTAGAAAAACAAATACGTGGCCCATAATTCACCTTTACCCAAAGCCCACACCCTGAGCTGGGCCCTGGACCCCCTACAGTCCAAGTTATAACTGAAATGGGGTCCTGAGAAACTGAACGGAGAAGAATGAGAAGAACCCCAGCCTCAGAAGGACAGGGGTTCTGGTAGGAGAATAAAGTAGTCAAGCATCTCTCAACAGGAAGAGAAGGGTCTGGTACCTACCCAGAATATATACTCTAGCACAGAAGTGCTACTGGTCACATCTAGAAAGATATGAGTATGTGAAAGAACAGCGCCCACTCTGCCTGCTACCAAAGCAGACAAAATGGGCTGCCACTGAAAACAGGCGAGCTAGCCCCCTGGCACTGCCCTACCAGGAGGAGGAGGGATGGGAATTCCCAGCACGCTCTGCAGCAGCATGGACAGCCAGGGATGCTCAGATGCCAAAAGGAAGATGTTTCTGCAGCTGCCAACAGTCGGTGTGGGAGTGTCCGGGGGTCACACGTGATTGTGATGGACCTGGCTAGATCAAGAAGGGACTTCCTGAGCTTTACAAAAGTGAAAACTGTCCTACCTGATAAGGTTAATCAGATTTCTGGTATCTTCAGAGGAGAACAGGGGACAAGTAGAGACCCTGGGAATGCCTTCCCCAACACGGCACTCTCACACCTTTACAGCAGAAAGGGCCCTGAATTCCAGATTGTTGCTGAATACGATACCTGGATCTCCTCCAAATACAAACGTGATGTGAAATATTGAAATCAGGTTTGAAAACTGAAAAGGTTTATTATTCATCCACTTTATACCTTCTTTAGTCCTCCAAATAAAGTGTCAGTCTCCAGCTCAAATTCCTGGTCCAGTTCCTCTTCATGTTCTGACAAAAAACAAAAAAAAAAAAAACAGCCTCCATTAGTTACAAATCTAAACAAAACTGGGTTGGCTGAATAGCTGAAGCAATAAAAACTGGAATATGTCCTGGAAAAGCAGAGGGTGGACTGAACTACAGGCACGGAAAAATATCACATTCCTTGACCTTTCTTTCCAGTGTTCTGTGACCTAAGTTCCTGGAAATACGTAGAGGCACTGATGGAAATTTGGCTTGTAATAAGGGTCACAAAAGGAAAGATCAACGGAGAAGAGTTTCCAACACAGGAAAACATGGGAAGGGTTACTGCAAATGCCCCACGCACACACGCTGTTAGAAATGCTGACACCAACCATGCACAAAACTATGTTGATCAGAACTGCTATGATATAATGCCAACAAAATATCCTAAGATAGTCATATAATGATAATGAGCATATTTATAAGCAAACCAGTTGATTTGAAATGAAAGATAAAATCTGCAAACACTGCTTGTACCAGGCACAGTACAAGATACTAGGAACAAAATGGAACCACACTAGCGTGGCTTTCATCCTCCTGGGGCTTACTGTGTACCAGGGAAGAGAGACAAACACATAACAAGAAACTACGATAGTGCTGATGAGTGCCATGATGCAGGAAGCAACGCTGTGGGGACCGATGCTGAGGTCTGTGCAGTGTCCTGTAGGCAGCTGCATGGATGTGAGTGGAGCTCAAAGGAATGCTCTAAGCTGGAGATAAAGACTTAGGAATTCTCAGTATAAGGGTAGGATGGAGCCACCAGAATGGCTGAGATTCACCCTTCCCCCACAAAAGGACAAAGAGTACATAGACAAGAATGGGAAAATATGAATGCTTATCATATCAACCAAAGTATAAAAACCACAAAAAACAAAAAGGAGCTACCCAGAAGGAAACCCAAGAGGGAGAGAGCTATCACTAAAATATAATCACCAACTAATGCTGATTTCAGAGTAGGATCGGGGGGCAGATTTACACACACTAGATGCAAACAGCAACCCCAGCCTCAGACCACAGGCAACACTTAGGAACAAGAGAAAAGGGAGGCAGGCACACTGGCCAAGGGTACATGGGGCACATCTCCAGGAGCTCCAGCTACGGTGCACTCCAAGTGATCTGGGAGTGCCATGGAAGTGTGTGATTGCAGTAGGGCACTGGTCCTCTCTGTGACAGCTGCATGCAAGACCACACTGTGTGTGTGCACAGCTATATGTGTATTGCACTATACACACACAGACTCTAGTCCAAGGGAACAGCTGGCAAACAAATGACAAGTTATTGTGATCTAACAAAGAAATCCAACAAAGATTCTGAATTCATGAAGGCAAAGAGGGTAGAAAAACTTTCTGCCTCTTCCCTCTTCTGTTTTGGCTTTACTTTCCCACAAAGTGCAACCTTTAGAAACGTCAGAATTACACGGGATTAAAAGAAAGCAAAAACTTAAGTTCCTTTTTTGCTTCTTTTTAAAGAGTTCATTAAAAAGCAGCGATATTTACACACTAACCTCAGATTTCCTGAGGCTGGAACATATCTCCCTCTAGTGGGAGAAAGGAACCCTATGCAGACACGAGAATTACGATGAAATCCTGCCTAGTGCTGTCCAGCAGAAATAGAGCATGAGCCACATTTAAAATGTCTAAGTTTCTTATAGCTACAAAGTTTAAAAAAAAAAGAAAAAAGTGAAGTTAATTTCACTTTATTCCAACATATTCAAAATTGTGTATTAATATGAAATCAATATTAAACACATGAGTTATTTTACATTCTTTTTCTAATTCTTTATAATCCAATTTACAGGTCATCTTTATAGCACACCTCAATTTGGACTGGCACAATTCAAATGCTCCCTATCCAGATGTGGCTCACTACTACAGTACTGCACAGCATAGCTCTAGACCAAAAATCCTTCCTCATTTTAGAGAATTCACATAAATCACCCTTGTCTCATTTCTTAACACAAATGCTCCCAGACATAAATTTTAAATTATAACCTAAATCCATTCACAACCCATTTGGAACTCACCGTCTTCAAATTGTCTTAAGTTGGCTGAAAATCCCCACTGCAGAATGTAGTTGATACAGGAGAACCTGCGGCAGGATGTCTTTCTGCAAGCTGCAGTCACCCTCAGAATTTCTGATTATACTTTCTGGTAACCACCCTTTGGGTCATTCTGCCCACCGCCCAGATAGAGTGGATTTATCAAGACAGAGGAATTGCAATAAAGTTTAAATTACACAGAGCTGGCTGGATGGCAGATGGGAGTTTTATTATTACTCAGATCAGTCTCCTGAAAATTCAGAGACTGGGGTTTTTTAGGGATAATTTGACAGGTAGAGGGCTAGGACTGATTGGTCAGGTCGGAGACGAAATCACAGGGAGTCACAGCTGTCCTGCTGTGCTGAGTAGGCTCCTGAGTGGGAGCCACATGACCAAGTGAGCCAGTTCATCGATCTGGATGGCACTGGCTGATCCCTCCAATACAGGGTCTGCAAAATAGCTCGAACACTACTCTTAGGTTTTACAATAATGATGTTATCCTTAGGAGCAATTGGGATGGTTTAGAATCTTGTGGACTCTAGCTGCATAATTCCTAAGCCATAATTTCTAATCTTACGACTAATTTGTTAGTCCTACAAAGGCAGTTATATTTGTAATTTTTACACAGGCAGTTTTATTCTTAGGGAAGGACCTCAGACCTTCATTCTTTGAACAGAACTGAAGTTTCTATCCTAACTCAAATACAGTCAGGCAAGAGGCTGCTGCAAACAGAAAGAAGCCTTCCGTGCTTGGGAATTCTCTCCCTATCACACAGGACCGTCGGGCAGAACCCGCTCTTTCTTCCAGTGCCCTGGTTCTATTTCCCAAAATGCAGTGCTCTACAAAATTGCCTGAGAGCATAGAAATGAAGCAATTTCTGCTGATGAGCCCCGATTACCACGTCAGCTATTGATTCTTCCCTCCTACAAAAGGATACATCAAAGCTCCATCCTACTACTGAGTGAGAGGATTTGCATTTTAATTGCTGCCAATGAGCTGTAGTGGTAAACCATTTATTTAAAACCTCTAACTAACCTACCCCTTTTCACTCCAGTATTTTGATGGGAAATTAATTCTGGGGTGGGGGTAATAAGAGGGCATAATCAGAAATAGAAGATCTCACACACACACACACACACCCTAGTCTGATACAAGTCACTGTGAGGGAGCAGCACACTCAGTCATGATGCATGCTCCCTGCTGTTTCTATGCATTGGAAAAATTCCAATCAGCTCCTACTGATTCTTTATGTCTCCAGGAAGCCATGAGTACAACAGACTATGGTAGTAATTGAGAATTGGGTGTATATTGTCCTCATCCAGTCTATCATCAATGAGCATTTGGGTTGGTTCCAGGTCTTTGCTATTGTAAACAGTGCCACAATGAACATGTGTGTGCATGTCTTTATGACAGAACGATTTATAATCCTTTGGGTATATACTCAGTAATGGGATTGTTGGGTCAAATGGAATTTCTATTTCTAGGTCCTTGAGGAATCGCCACACTATCTTCCACAATGGTTGAACTAGTTTCCACTCCCACCAACAGTGTAAAAGTGTTCCTGTTTCTCCACATCCTCTCCAGCATCTGTTGTCTCCAGCTTTTTTAATGATCGTCATTCTAACTGGTGTGAGATGGTATCTCAATGTGGTTTTGATTTGCATTTCTCTAGTAATCAGTGATGATGAGCATTTTTTCATATGTTGGTTGGCCTCATATATGTCTTCTTTTGAAAAGTGTCTGTTCATATCCTTCGCCCACTTGCGGATGGGCTTGTTTTTTTCTTGTAAATCTATTTTAGTTCTTTGTAGATTCTGGATATTAGCCCTTTGTCAGATGGGTAGATTGCAAAATTTTTTTCCCATTCTATTGGTTGCTGATTCACTCTAATGATTGTTTCTTTTGCTGTACGGAAGCTCTGGAGTTTAATTAGGTCCCATTTATCTATTTTGGCTTTTGTTGCCAATCCTTTTGGTGTTTTAGTCATGAAGTCCTTGACTATGCCTATGTCCTAAATGGTTTTGCCTAGGTTTTCTTCTAGGGTTTTGATGGTGTTAGGTCTTCTGTTTAAGTCTTTAATCCATCAAAGGGGGGCACAGAAAAGATGGGCTTCTAACGATAGGAGAATTTAGTGGTAAGCAACCCTTAAATATTCATCTGCAGATTATCCTACAGAAAGCGGGCGGATTTTCCTAACACTCTTGAGGCCTAGGGGCTCCTTCTTTCCTCTTCTAATCTCCACTTGAGGAATAAAGAAGTGATTTAGAAATAAGCCAAGGAAAAGCAAATCAGATATGTCAATGGATATAAAAGGAGACACTAAGTAAATGTCCTTTGAACTTCCCAAATAGGGCTGTTCATCTGCTACTCACTTGAGAAATTCCGAGTCTATGGGGCAGACCACCAGGTGTGCAATTTGCATGGGAAACTTCAGAGCTCCTGGAAAAAGCAGAAGCAGCCTGGACTGAAACAGAAACTCTCAAGCCACGAGTGAGTCATAAGCTCTCTGCATGTTCAGTGTGTGGGGTCTGATATGGAGCACCGGCTAGGGAGCAGAAGGAATGAGGAGCTGTGAGTCTAACACTAGGGCTTGCCCACAAATGCCCTCCAGCCCAGGCTCTGTCCCACAGCATTGTGTAAGGCTTATTAGAAGTCTTAAGAAAGCAGATTATCTGGAAGCCAACACTGCCCTATATAAGGATTAAAAAAAAAAAAAAATCTTTCCTCTAACTTTCTTAGGTTCATGACTAAGGCCCCTATAACAAAAGGCACCTTAACAAGAGAAAAGCATACAAATTTACTTAATGTAAATTTTACATGATACGGGAGCCTTCGTAAGGAAATGAAGACCCAAAGAAATGGCTAAACCTGCCTATTTTTATGCCAGGTTTGATGAAGATTGGACAGTCATGGAGAAATAGATTTGGACAAAGTAAGTATGCTCTAATGGTGGTAAACTCAGAGGAACTTAGCAAGACCTATTTCTTCTGTGTGAGCCTTCATCTTCTGAGATAAAGATGTTCCCTTCCTCTGTGTAAAGAGAAGGCAACTCTCACATGAGGATTTTATGACCCTACTTCAGGAGAGAAAGGTTGGGAGTAACTTTCCTGCTTCTGCCATTTTCTCAAATGCCAAGTTGCCATGTTTTGAGGTAGTGCTCCTGAACCCCAAAGCCCACCTGAAGGAACAGTGTTAACACAGGAGAAAAATGCCAGTGCAAGGAGGAAGTGTTAGGTTTCAAGACTTGGGATCCATTCCAGTAATAGGAAGACTGTGATTCAACTGTTTCCTAAGACCCTGGCCATAGATAACAAGGGAAACCAGTCAATGTAACATGAAGCATCACCAAAGAGAATGTTTGTAGCCTCGAATGTTCCTCAGCTGTCACTATGAATGCTTCAAGACAGGCTGTTCAGTCCTCAGCTCCTGCAGAACTGCATTTGGGTTCTTTCACAAAGTCTTGTTAACTGAAGGGCCCTTTGTGGCCTCAGTCATACTCAGCTCACCTGGTTCTGAGAGCAAGGACACCTATTCAAGGATAGGACAAGTAGCCTTGGTTTTCCTACCCCAGATAGTTCTCCAGAGTTAGTGATCATCTTGCAATGAAGTTCCTCTAATCACAAAAGTCAGTGGGAAAAATTACTTCCTAACAGAGCCCACGTCCCATGAGAGGTTAGCTCATCGCATGAACAATGTAAAAGAAAGAATTAATTTATAAATGAGCTGCTGTATCCTTTCTTCATAAATCAAGCTTAGTACTAATGAAGGCCACAAGTTTATACAGAAATAAACAAAAGGTAGAAGGTGAATGTGTTCAACTGTAATATCTGTATCCCACTTTAAGAATTACATGAAAACAAAGAAATAGGGAGTGGTGATTCAGATAAATAGTTTACATCATAAAAAGCAAAGGCTCTTTAAATATGAGGGCTCCCTGGTGCTATAGAGTTTATTTTTTAAAAAACATTAACTACAGATCTAACACTGAATATTAATGAAAGTAAAAAGCCTGTGACATGAAAATGCAAATCAATGTGAAGCACAATTTCATTTATAAAAATGTCATTAATATGCAACTTTTCAGTAACATAGCTACCTCATAAAAGAAGATGTGCCTGGGCTCTGTAAAACCAGAAGGTTCTAGGGTAGCTGCTCCTCATTAGAAAATAATTTTCACAGGCCAGGCATAGTGGCTTGTGCCTATAATCCCAGCACTTTGGGATTTGCCTTGAGGTCAGGGGTTCAAGACTAGCTTAGGCAACATAACAAGACCCTGCCTCCAAAAACAAAACAAAACAATAAAGCCAAGCAAGGGTGGTAGTGTGTGTCTGTAGTCCTAGCTACTTAGGAGGGTGAGGTTGGAGGATCACTTGACCCCAGGTGCTTAAGTTTGCAGTGAGCTAGGACCGAGCCACTACTCCAACCTTGGCAACAGAAAGAGACACCGTTTCAATCATCATCATCATCATGAAAAAGAAAAATAGGAATTGCTCAAACTGACTTAAGAACGAAAACTACTAATAACACTGAAAGGTCCTGAAAAGTTTTCAGTGAATCTACTCCCAAAGAAACTTCATGCCTAGACAAACTTAAAAGTGAATAATATCGAACACTGATGCAGACATTTCATAAGCTACTTTAACAGTTCCATAATATTTTTAAAAGCGGAATCATCTCCAGTTGTTTTATAAAGCTAACAGAATATCAAGATTGAAATTTGGGGTTGAAACAAAATTATAGGCCAATCACTCTCACTTAGAAATTTGTTTTTAACCCTTGGGAAAAAAGCAGTATTTTTAAAAATATGCTGCTCATGGTAGGTTTGTAGCAGGAATGAATCCATATGGTTTCCCTTTGGAAAACTGACAACTTTAAAATATCATATCAAGAGGTCAAAAAAGGAATAGGTACTTTAAAAACAAATAAAATTCAACACTTACTGCCAATTTAAAGGGGCTAGGATTCCTTAACATGATTTTTCAAAAACAAGTAAAGTTTGTTCAATCTTTCACTATGAAGAGATTTCCATTAAAGTCAGAATTAAAACAGGATAACATTCAACTATTATATTATTCTAGATGTCCTAGCAAAGCAAAAAAAATGAAGCAAAACTACCATCATTATCTGTGGATGATATTATCTAAATAGAAGAACCAGGAAAATCAACTAAGCCAATGAAACATAAGAGGATTCAATAAATTGCTGAAATATAACATAAACCAAAATAAATACCTTTGGCATAGACCAGAAATAATCGCCTAGAAAATTTGGAAAATATCCCAATCACAAAAGGAGAAAGGAGAAGACTCAGAAATAATCTTAATAAGTTTTAGCAGGATCTATTATGAAGAAGACCACAAACCTTCATTAAGGGAAGTAATGAAAGATTTTGAATAGGCCAAGAAAAAAATAGTATATTCTTGAATAGAAAGACAATATTACAAGAATGTCAATTATTTACAAATTAATTTATAATTTTATTACAATTCTAAAAACACTTATGATTTTTTGAAAGCAGACAATTTCAAATATACATCTGGAAGAATAAACCAGTAAGAATGGCCTAAGAAAGGTCTGAAAACAAAGAACAATAACTTACTGCAGATACTTAAGCATTTTATAAATCACAAATAATTAAAACAGTACAGTAGTGATGTAAGAATTGGTTGAGACATCAAACAGAATGTAAGAATCCAGTACGTTAGGCCAGGCACCCTGGCTCACACCTGTAATCTCAGCACTCTGGGAGGCCAAGGAAGGAAGATTGCTTGAGTCCAGGAGCTTGAGACCAGTCTGAGCAACACAGAGAGATCTTGTCTCTATTTTTGAAAAAATAAAAATTTTTAATTTTAACAAAAGAATTCAGTACATGATCAAGACTGCATCATAATTATCATAATGGTCTGTAATCTCAGCACTCTGGGAGGCTGAGACAGGTGAATCACTTGAGGCCAGGAGTTTCAGACCGGCCTGACCAACATGGTGAAACCCCATCTCTACCAAAAATACAAAAATTCGCTGGGTGTGGTGGCGCACACCTGTAATCCCAGCTACTCAGGAGGCAGAGACCTGAGAATCGCTTGAACCCAGGAGGCGGAAATTACAGTGAGCAGAGATTGTACCACTGCACTCCAGGCCTGGGTGACAGAGCAAGACTCTGTCCCAAATAAAATAAAATAAAATAAATAGATAAAAATTTTAGTTACCTATTTGTGAAAAAGTAACTCTTCATATCACATCATATACTAAATACACTTGAGATGGATTAAGGGCTATTCAACTTGCTGAGAGTAGTGCAGAAAGATGGAGCTCCTCCTTTGGAAGTGTTAACTGGCACAGCCTTCCTGAGAGCAGCCTGGGTCCTTCTATTAAGCACCTAAAAAATGGTTGTGTGGTTTTACTCTATAATTCCTCTTCTAGAAACCTTTCTGAGAAAAACAATCAACAATCCAAATGCATTCTTTACAAAGTAAATGAGCTAAGCATTCAACTCACGACATTGAAATAAAATGAAACAGACAAAACCCAAGGAAACAATAAGGAAGGAAATAATGAGATAAGGGCAGAAATTGATGCATTAGAAAACAGAAAGAAATAACTGAGAAAATAAAGCCAAATGCTGAAAAGATCAGTAAGATCTCTGTCACCACTGATCAAAGAAAGAAAAAAAAAACAGAAGAGAAGGAGAAGTGGAAAGAGAAAATGAGGAAGGAAGTGAAAGAGAAGATGCAGATAAAATATAAAATAAGAATAAAACAACCAAAAAATTTTAAAATAAGAATTATGAACCACAATATATAATCAAACTGAAAATGTACAGAAAGTATATAGATTCCTAGAAAGCTATAAAATGTCAAAATGGGTACAAGAAGAAATAAAACAATAGGTGGTAAATTGAAACAGAGACTTCCCCTCCTAGATTTAAAAACAAACAAACAAACAGGTGATCTCCTTCTATCACCAGGATTTTCAATGATGTGAATTCAATAGTTTTTATTCTGAGTATTGGATTAAATTGATATGGCCAGAAAAATATATGGCACTCTTTTAGGCAGAGGCATCAGTTCTTTCAAGGCCTATTACACAAGCCGTCTGATGCATGGCATATGGCATTTTCACATTAAATGTAAACAGAGGGGGTGGGATATGGGGGCCCATGCCTGTAATTCCAGCACTTTGGGAGGCTGAGGCAGGTGGATTACCTGAGGTCAGGAGTTGGAGACCAGCCTAATATGGTGAAACCCCCATCTCTACTAAAAATACAAAAAGTAGCTGGGCATGGTGGCATGTACCTGCAGTCTCAGCTACTTGGCAGGCTGAGACAAGAAAACTGCTTGAACCTGAGAGGCAGAGGTTGCGGGGCGGTGAGCTGAGATCATGCCACTGCACTCCAGCCTGGGCGGCAGAGCAAGCCTCCATCTCAAAAAAAAAAAAAAAAAAAGTAAACAGAGGGACATAAAAAGCTCTATGTCTACTAAACCATAAGGCACCAACCTAATGCAATAGCTATGGATTAGCCACAGTACTGCAGAGTACCAGGGGCAAGGTCACTCAGCATAGCAGATTCACCATCACCACCCCAAATACTTCCATGTGACTTCAAGATACTCTAATTTGGTAGAGTTGGGGGAAATAAGTGGTATTCTGTTGAGTCCCTGCTGTGGATTTGCTGAGAGATTCCACTTGACTAAGGCTGTTAAAATCAGTCAGCAGTCTCCAACCACATGACAACCACACTACTGTTAGAGACAGCAGTGAATGAGATGCCTGCTCTGTGCCCAAGGAGAGTAGCCATGCAGATGCTCACCAGAGACATTTCACTTAACAAATACACTTGGAGCCTCTAGTCTATTCTAGGCAGCACATTTGCTCCAGACACAAATGCCCTAAAAAAGTTCACAGTAGAGACAATTTTTCCAGTGACCTACTTCCACAATGTGGGTAATGCACTTTTTCCTGAATTAGAAAGTGAGATTGGAACCAAGAAAGCTCAATATTGCACCAGTTAAACATACTTAGGCATGGCAGGGGGATCTGGCTTCTGTGAGCTAAACTGGCAAAAGCATTTTGAGGAAGGTATTTCTTCAGAATGGCCTAAGAAACACTTTAGCACTGACAATAAAAGGAAAGTCATTAAGGATAAATGAAGCTCCAGGCTAGGGAGTGGCCAGGAATAAGCCACACAGCATGACAGCATCTGGACAGGTTGTGGTGCAGAAAAGTTTTGTCTTATCCACAAAGAAGCCCCTCACCCCATTCCCGGAAGCTACCACAACACCAAAAGTAGAGTTGTAGAGTCCTAGGTTTAAGCTTCAGCTCTATTAGTTATTAGATATATGACCTTGGACAAGTAATACCTTTGAGCTTCAGTGTCCTCCTGTGGGTAAAGAAGTATAATACCCTTTGTAGTAGAGAAAGTCCAGAGGTGGCGGTCATCAAACTCTTCTCTTCCTCTATATGCTGCTCCACCTGTAAAAAGGTGCAGTCTTTTCTCCCCTTCAGTCTGGACTGGCCCTGTGATTTGTGTCAACCAATAAATGAGGCAGAAGTGACCTATGTAACTTCCCAGGCTGCACACACATCTGGAACCCAGCTGCCCTGTTATAAATCTAAGAAAGGTAAGCCACGTGAAGCCATTTAGAGAGAACCACAGTACTCCAGTTGACAGCTCCAGCTGAGCTCTCAGCTGACAGCCAGCACCAACTGCCAGCCACATGAGTGAGCCACCCTGGATGAGTGAGCCCAGTCGAGCCACCAGATGACTGCAGCCCCAGCTGTTAATACATGAAACAAGAGAAATGCCAGCTGAGTCCAGGCCAGATATCTTAATATCAAAATCTCACAGAATACAAAAATCAATGTAATCCATCACATCAACAGGCTAAAGAAGAAAAATAAAATGATCAAGAGATGCAGAAAGAACACCTGACAAAATCCAGCATACACTGTGTTAGTTAGTGCTATGTGTCAACTCGACCAGGCCAGGGGGTACCCAGATTAAACACTATTTCTAGGTGTCTGTGAGGGTGTTTCTTGATGAGATAAGCATTTGAATTGGACAGGACAGATTGCCTTCTTTAAGGTGGGTGGGCACTATCCAATCCATTGAGGGTCTAAATAGAACAAAAGGAGGAAGAAGGAAGAATTCACTCTTATTTCTGGTTACTGCTTGAGCTAGACCATCCCAGCTCATCTCCTGCCCTCAGACTGGGATTTGCATCACAGGCTACCCCAGTTCTCAGGTCTTTTGACTTAAATTGAATTGCACCACTAGCTTTCACAGGTCTACAGCTTGCAGACAGCAGATTATGGAACTTCTCAGCTTCTATAATTGTGTGGGCCAATTTCTTGGAATAAATCTCCTTTTAAATCTATATGTAGCCTATCGATTCTATTTCCCTTGAGAACCCTGACTAATACAGCCATTCATAACGAAAGCTCTCAGAAAACTAGGAACAGAGGGGAACTTCCTTACCTAGATTTTAAAAAGGCATCTATAAAAAACCCATAGCTAACATAATACTTAATAGTGAGAAACTAGAAGTTTTCCCAGTTAAATTAGGAGTTAAGACAAGGATATTCTCTCTCATCTCTTTTTCAACATTGTACTGGAAATCCTAATTAATACAATACAACAACAACAAAAAAGAAAATGTATATATGATTGAGAAGGAAGAAATAAAATCATCTTCGCAGATGCCGTTATTACCTATGAAGAAAATCTGAAAGACTTGTCAGAAAAACTTCTAGAATTAATAAGCAATAATAACAAGATTGCAGGATTCAAGGTTACTATACAAAAGTCAATTGCTTTCCTATATATCAGCAATGAAATAAGTAGAATTTGACATTTAAAACAGTATCATTTACACTGTCACCCAAAACATGAAATACTGAGATATAAATCGAATAAAATATGTATAAGATCTATATCAGAAAAATAAAACTGATGAAAGAAATCAAAGAACTAAATAAATGGAGAGATAGTCCATGTTCATGGAAAGAAAGACTCAATACTGTCCAGATGTCGGTTCTTCCCAACTTGAACTTGATCTATGGATTCAATGCAACTCCAGTGAAAATCCTGGCAAATTCCATTGTCTGAATGTACCAGCTTATTAATCCATTTGCCTGATTAATGACATCCTGGCTGCTTCCAATTTTAAGCAATTATAAATAAAACTGCTATAAACATCTTTTTTTTTTTTTGAGACAGAGTCTCACTCTGTCACCTAGGCTGGAGTGCAGTGGCACAATCTTAGCTCACTGCAACCTCTGCCTCCCAGATTCAAGCAATTCTCTTGCCTCAGCCTCCCAAGTAACTGGGACTACAGGCACGTACCATCATGCCCAGTTAATTTTCGTATTTAGTAGAGAAGGAGTTTTACCATGTTGGTCATGCTGGTCTTGAACTCCTGACGTCATGATCGGCTCACCTCAGCCTCCCAAAGTGCTGGGATTACAGGTGTGCGCCACCGCACCCAGCCTAAACATTTTATTTTATGGCTAAAGTTATTTTGTGGATATCAACAAACTGATTCTAAAGTTTATACAGACAGGCAAAAGACCCAGAATAGACAACATAAATAACAAAGTCAGAAGACTGACACTACCTAACTTCAAGAGTTACTGTAAAGCTACAGTAATCAAGATATTATGGTATTGGTGTAAGAAAAGACAAAAAGAGCAATAGAACATAATAGGGAGCCCAGAAATAAACCCACATAAATATAGCCAACTGAATTTTGACAAAGGAGCAAAGGCAAAACAGTGAAGAAAAGAGAGTCTTTTCAACAAATAGCACCGGAACAACTGGACATCTACCTGCAAAAAATGAATCTAAACACAGACCTTACACCTTTTACAAAAATTAACTTAAAATGAATCATAGGCCTAAATATATAACTACAATCTTCTGGAAGATAACACAGGAGAAATTCTAGATGATGTTGGGTATAGTGATGACTTTTTAGATAACAAGACTGAAGGCACAATCCTTAAAAGAAATAATTGATAAGCTAGACTTTATTAAAATTTAAAAACTTCTATTTTTCTAAAAACACTGTCAAGAGAATGAGAAGACAAGCCATACACTAAGAGAAAATATTTGCAAAAGACACATCAATCCAATTTAAAAATGGGCAAAAGAACCAAACAGACACCTAACCAAAGATACACAGATGACAAATAGCCATATAAAAAGATGCTCCATATCATATGTCCCTAAGAAAATGCAGGTGTGTTTCATTACAGAAAAACAATGAGGTGCTACTACATACCTATTAGAATGGACAACATCCAGAACTGTGACTGTACCAGTTGCTGGCAAGATGTAGAGAACAGGAACTCTCATTCACTGCTGATGGAAACGCAAAATGGCACAGCCACTTTGGAAGACAGTTTGGCAGTTTCTTACAAAAATATTCTTACTATATGATCCAGCAGTTGCACTCCTTGGTATTTATCCAAAGGAGGTAAAACTTATGTCCATTCAAAAACATATGCATGATCTTTATAGCAGCTTTATTTGTAAGTGCCAAAACTTGGAAGCAACCAACATATCCTTCAGCAGGTGAGTGGATTAATCAACTGTGGTTTTTCTAGAGCACAAAATATTACTTAGTAGTAAAAAGATAGGAGCTATCAAGCCAGAAAAAGACACCGAGGAGCCTCAAATGCTTATTTCTAAGTGAAAAAAGCCAATCTGAAAAGGTTATATCTTGTATGACTCCAAGAAAAGGCAAACATATGACATTCTAGAAAAGGTAAAAAACTATGGCCACAGTAAAAAGATTAGGAGTTACCAGGGGTTGGCGGGGAGGGACGGGTGAGTAGGTGAAGCACAGAAGTGTTTCAGGGCAGTGAAACTGCTCAATATACTATAATGGTGAATAGGTAGCATTACACTAAAGAATGTACACCACACCAAGAGTGAACCCTATTGTAAAGTATGGACTTTGGTCAATAACGATGTGTCAATGTAGGTTCATCAACTGTAACAAATGCACCCCTCCAGTGCTGCACGCCGATAGTTGGTGAGGCTATGTATATATAGGAACATGGGGTATATGGGAGCTCTCTGTACTTTCTGCTCAATTTTTCTGTGAACCAAAAACTGTTTTTGTTATTGTTGCTGTTTTCTGAAACATGGTCTTGCTGTATTGCCCAGGATGGTCTTAAACTCTTAAGCTCAAGTGATCCTCCTGCATTAGTCTCCCAAATAGCTGGGACTACAGGAGTACACCACCATGCCTGGCTTTAAAACTACTTTTAAAAAATAAAGTATATTCAAAACAGAGTGTGTGTGTGGTGGGGTGGGATCTCACAGAACAGTGAGAGATAATACGAGGTGGTTAAAAAAAAAAAAAAAAAAAAAAAACAAAGCTTCGGGCAGCTTGCTGTGCAGAAATGAGTAACGAAGACACCCTTCTATGGAGGAGACTACCAATTAACTGCTCATGTCCCTTCTTGCTTTCTTCCTCTACAATAGAACCCTTGTGCTTTGGCTAGATAAATGGCCTTCTAACCAAAGATTACATTTCCTAGCTCCCCTCTCAGTGAATGAGGCCACAGGACTAGGTTCTGGTGAGTAGCACTTTAATGGATATAAGAAACTTCCAAGTCAAGTTCTGAAAGGGAGAGGGCCTGTCCTCCCCTTCCCTTCCATCCTTCCTGCTGGTCAAAAAGCAAACATGACAGCAAGAGCTGGAGCAGTTACCTTACAAAAGGTAGGACAACATATTGAGGACAGCAGGGGAACATGGGAGAAGGAACCAGGGTCTCTGATGCTAGCTAGACACCACACTAGCCATGGACTACAGTTACTTTGAAGGCTAAGTTTCTGCAGCCAAGCTTGTTTTCTAAATAATACCCTATCTCACAGGGCTGTGCTAAAAATCAAGTGAGACAAGGTACATGAAGTATCTAACACACAGTGCCTGACACAGAGCAGATTAGTTCCTTCTACATGGTCTCTGAGAGCTCAGAGGCTCTAGCAAGGGAAAGCAGCTACTTAGACAGCCTTGACCAAAAAGCACTGCTCATCTACTTTAGATGGTCAGTTCCTGCAACCAAGCCCATGGCTATGAGTGGGACACATTCAGAATGCAGAGAAAGGTCAACCCTGGTGATCCATAGGGTAGCGGATGCTGAAGGCAGAGCCTTCTCAACTGTACTTCCCAAAAACTACCTTTGTCATTTTAAATGACTGCATTACTTTCAATATGCAGTCCTGCTTTCAAGATAAGACCAAATATACAACACAGGTCTTTCACCGCCTATCCCTGCTCTTTGATCTAAGCTCAACTCTTCAACTCCCTCATCACACTCTGCACTGTAGTCCTGCTGAGAGGTTTGCAGTTCCCTGATCATAGTAAGCTATCTCCAACAGCATTTGCCTGCAAACTTATCTCTGTTCAGAGTTCCTCTGCTCACTTCTCTACCTGGCTGACTCTTGTTCTTCTTAAGACAAGGCTCAGTAATCACTATCACCTCTAGGATGCTCTCCTACCTATGGCAGAGACTGCTCATGGTCCCTCCAAAATTCTTTCTCTTTCTTCCATAAAGTAAGAAGTTTTAGGCCAGGCAGAGTGGCTCATACCTGTAATCCCAGCACTTTGGGAGGCTGAGGTGGGAAGATCAGCTGACATCAGGACTTTGAGACCAGCCTGGCCAACATAGTAAAACCCTGCCTCTACTAAAAATACAAAACTTAGCCAGGTGTCATGGCAGGTGCCTGTAATCTCAGCTACTCAGGAAGCCAAGGCAGGAGAATTGCTTGAACCCGGGAGGCGGAGGTTGCAGTGAGCTGACATCACGCCATTGCCCTCCAGCATGGGTAACAAGAGCAAAACTAGGTCTCAAAAAAAAAAAAAAAAGAGAAAGAGAGAAGTTGTAAGTAGCACCAGCCTCCCAGCTGTGTCCATGGGACTCAGTGCTGGCCAATTGGGTGTGAGCAGGAGTGACAAGTGCTCCTCGCCAAACCGCCACTTGCCAAATAAAGGAGGGCTCCCATTCCCCTTCCTATGGGCTGGAATGTGTGTGACCTGATGATGATTCATCCCCAATACTCAGACAAGGCAACACACCAAAGACAGCAGAACAGGAAGATAAAACAAGTCCAGGTCTCATATGTCTCAGAGGAGTCACGATGAAAGAGAAATTTAAGACTTTACTTTGAATTCTGAATGCAAATCTCCTCCATGGCCTTCAATCGCCATTGAATCAAACCTACCAATTATAGAAGACAGGCCACAGCATCACCTAAAAGCCCTAGGATTAGGGTAGAAAACTTCGTGGACTCAGGTCACCAATTCAAACTATCCAAGACAGAGGGAAGCAAATCAAAGTCCATGTCATCTTGACACTATTAGATCATCTTCCTGAATCTTCAACCTCTGCTCCTTTTTTGACAGGCATTTCCTTATTTGATAGGTCAGAACAGCTTGAGGCCTTACCTCTGGAAACTTTGTAAACTTCATAGAAGGAATAGAAGTGGAAGCCTAGTGAGGCAAGTAGGTAAAGTGCCAGTTCCCATCGGGGCAGCATGGCTCCTTGTCACAGAAGTTCCCGATGCCCACGCTGAGAGTTTCTGAGAAACAGAGACAAAACATTAAGCCATGAACAGGACACTAGAGAACAGCATCTTAACATCAATTCAGTTAGTTCACACTCCCAGAGATTCATCACTACTCAAGGTGGTACAGGCATAACCCCAATCGAGCCTCCTTCTCTCTGTGACCTTACCCTACCCTCCATCCAACAGACACACACACACAGGCATCCTGCCTGTCAAAGCTGTCAGGTCTTTTCCTAGGAGTTCCCACTGCCTCCCATCAGAGGATACATCAGACAGTTCTCTAGTCATTGCATAATATACCTGTCTCTACTATGGAGTGGATCCTCAGATTGCAGGGACCATGATCTCTGACTCCCCAGCCCCTAGCAGAATGCCTAGAATGTAGCAAAAAGGGACTACCAGGAGTTCTGTGAATAATAAATGGCTTCAAAACGTCTGAAAAGCACAAACAATATCCAAACCTCTAAGCCAACAGACTCACCATCCTCATCATCCCTTTCAAGTATCATCCTATAGGCCAGGCATGGTGGCTCATGCCTATAATCCCAACACTTTGGGAGGCCAAGATGGGAGGAGCACTTGAGGCCAGCAGTTTGAGACCAGCCTGGGCAACATAGCAGATCCCATCTCTACAAAAGAAATAATAAAATAAAAACTTAAAAGAAAATTGGCTGGGTGCGGTGACACACACCTGTTACCTCATCACTGTGGGAGGCCACGATGGGTGGATCATCTGAGGCCAGGAGTTCGAGATGAGCCTGACCAACATGGCAAAACCCATCACAACTAAAAATACAAGAATTAGCCAGGCGTGGTGGTGCTTGGCTGTAGTCCCAGCTACTCAGGAGGCTGAGGCAGGAGAATCACTCAAATCCAGGAGGCTGAGGTTGCAGACAGCTGAGACTGTGCCACTGCACTCCAGCCTGGGTGACAGACTAAGACCTTGTCTCAAAAAAAATAAATAAAAATAAAAATAAATAAAAGAAATCCAGTACCATCCTATAGCTGATTATCAGAATGGAATAATATAAACCTCTCTGCCATGCATCTATACACTTTCTCTGACTTAGGTACTTTTAGAGACAGGGTCTCTATGTTGCCCAGGCTGGTCTTGATCTCCCGGCCTCAAGTCATCCTCCCATCTCAGCCTCCTGAGTAGCTGGAATTATAGGCACAAGCCTCTGTGCCAGGCCTCATCTGTACATTTCTTAAAGGGTTATAAAGGTTACTGACATAACCACAGGCATCTGTGATGGACACTGCTCATCATCCACCGCCCCTCACTACCCCTTTCAGTATTCAGTCTCTCTTCTTACACAGCAATTAAAATCTCATCTGGACACAAGATGCTGAACTCAACACTACATTGTAGCTAAGTGTGGACACCTGAATAGCTCCATTCAAAAGGGTGTGAGTGAAGGGACATGACTGTGGCCATCTCTTTCCCTACCTTTCCTGTTGAAAAGAGTTGGAACAGCCACTGTGGATGAAGAGGTGAGAGCCACATGAACAAGACAAAGGCCCCTCAGTTCTTGACTCCATCTACCAACCCCAACCCCTCCAAGTGCCCCAGACCACTTATATCTGGACTGTTACAGGAAAGAGAAATGCATTTCTAGGTTGTTTAAGCCTCTCCTAGATCTCTCTATCATGGCAGCCATGACTATATTCTAAGTAATAGAGAAGGTATGAGAAAGTTCGGTCCTAAAATTCTGCAAATTAAATGATTCCAAATGTTCCCAAGTAACAGAGTTCACTAAATTCAAACCCTTTTATGGCCTTTACTACTTTAAACCTCTCAAGTATGTCTCATTATGGATGCCAAATTAAGAGCAAAATTTTAAGCCCCCCACAAGTACTTCTAACGTGACAATAATGCCAAAACCCAGAATTCACACGTTATCTCATTTTGTTTTCACAACAGCCTGGTGAAGTAGGTGGAAGTGGAACGAAGGAGGTAGGCATTTTATAGATGACAAATGTGATGAGGTCATAGAGCCAGAAATAACTGAGCCAGAGCAAAAAAACAAATACTGCATGATCTCACTTATATGTAAAATCTAAAAAAAGTCAAACTCATAGAAGCAGTGGTTGCCAGGGGCTGGGGGGGAGGGTGGAAGATGTTGGTTAAGAGATACAAAGTTGTTGGACAGAATGAATACATTCTGGGGATCTACTGTACAGCATGGTGGTTATAGTTAACAATAATGTATTATATTCTTGAAAAGTGGTAAGAGTAGATCTTAAATGTTCTCACCATAAAATGATAAGCAGGTAACGTGATGGATATGTTAATTGCCTTGATTTACTCATCTCATAATGTATAACTAAACATTACACTGTGCACCATATATATGTACAATTTTCATCTAAATAATGGCTAAACAAATAAGTAAATAGCTGAGCCAAGTCTCAAAGCCAGGTCTTTGGACCCAGGGCCCTCCCCTCCACTTTGCCACAGCCAACCCCACTAATGCCAATGTACAGTTACTCAGACTTCAAGCCTGGCTCAGACTCTGCCACACACAAACTCCTTTCTTCAAGCCACTGGGAGACAGAGCAGGGAGGGAAATGAACTTCAGCTTTGATAAATCGCGATTTCAGAAATAAGCGGTCTTGCACCCAGAGTGCCCCGTTTCATCACCTAAAAGCCAGCCAGAAAGTTTGGTGTAGCCTTTTTCTGCAACCTAAGAGATCCAGAAGCAATCATGCACTCATGCTTTACACAAGCCTCTCTGTGCCCTGGTATTCAACAACACTTGCTCAAGTTCCTTACTATTTCTCAGAACTGCTTCTAGCTTTATCCATTTCTGCTCACAATTTATTTTTAAATACTTTCATCTTTAGAATAACAAGACTCCTTTCTGGAAGTTTTTAGGAATTTGGTCGTCTTCCCTTCAGTGGGATGGTAATTTTAACTTCTTGGTTTATAATTTAGCGTGTTGCCTGTTGAAATATGTCGCTGTTACACTGGATGACCTCTGCCTCAGGAAGAATCAGTGATTAACAAAGAGCTGATCTCTTAAAAAGGCTACTGAAATTTGAACATAAATGATCTTGGAGATTAAATGAAAGTTTTAAAAGGCCTACCTGTTAGATGCTTTTCAGGGACATTCTATCTGAGACAATTTTCCTAGAAAATTCAGTTTAATCATTTCTCCTTTCAGTGCCACCCCTCCCAGGTGGTAAACAAACTCTTTTGTTTGTTTGAGACAAGGTCTAGCTCTGTTGCCCAAGTGGGAGTACAGTGGCAGGATCTCAACTTGCTGCAGCCTCAACTTCCCAGGCTCAAGCAATCCTCCCACCTCAGCCTCCTGAGTAGCTGGGATTACAGGCATGAACCACCATGCCAGGCTAATTTTTCTATTTTTGTTGCCCAGGTTGGTCTCAAACTCCTGAGCTCGGGAGATCCGCCCGCCTTGGCCTACCAAAGTGCTGGGATTACAGGCATGACTATATTCTAAACACCACACCCAGCTTAGTGCTGCTCTTAGCTGGATTGTACAGTGAGTCCCTATTTAATGTCACCAGTAGGGTCTTCGAAATTGTAACTTTAAGCAAAACTACGTATAATGCAACTAATTTTACAATAGGCTAATTGCTAGAAACAAAAGGTAAGTTCCCACTGCATATTTCTGGTCACAAAAGCATCAAACATCTAAATAAAGACCAAAACATCTTTTGTTGTTGTTTTTGTTTGTTTGTTTTGTTTTTGAGATGGAGTCTCACTCCGTCACCCAGGCTGGAGTGTGGTGGCATGATCTTGGCTCACTGTAACTTCTGCCTCCTGGGTTTGAGTGATTTCTGCCTCCGCCTCCTGAGTAGCTGGGATTACAGGTGTGCACCACCACGTCCAGCTATTTTTTTTTTTTTTTGTATTTTCAGTAAAGATGAGGTTTCACTATGTTGGTCAGTCTGGTCTCGAACTCCCGACCTCGTGATCTGGATTACAGGAATGAGCCAACCCGCCCAGCCCAAAACACTAATAGTGAACACTGAAATAAACATGAGCTATACATACATTTAAAGATTAATAAGCACAAGTAAGATCATTATTTACCCAAGTTTGATGAATCAGCAAGTGATGGCAGTTGTAGTAGTGGTGGGTTAAACCAAGGAATAAAATGTTTACAAAGCAAAAATTATAAGGAGTACCTCCTGTCACCATGCAGTTCAAAGCATTTACAGTTAGGGTGGGCTCCCTGAGCGCTTTCATACTACATTATTTATTGCCATGCATTTGTATGATTATCATAGACTTTACACATTTGCTAGATAACTTTTATTCATTCATTCATTTTCCACCCCACTTGTTCCAATTTAGGGTCTCTGGTGGCTGGAGCCCATTCCAGCAGCTCAGGACACAAGGCAGGAACCTGCCCTGGACAGGATGCCATCCCAGCACAGAACCCACTCATACTCACACCCTCACACTCATTACCAAACACAGGGTCAGCTGCTCACCACTTGCAAAACAATTAGCAAGACAGAGATACGGTGGAAGGAAAGTGACTTTATTATAGACCGAAGCTAGCAATGGGCAAGATGGCCTAGATTCTTGCCTTAATGAAACCACTTCAAATTTCCAAGCGAAGTGCAAAGGTTCAAGAAGGGGAAGGGAGTTGTGGCATGGTGTGAGGCAGTGCAGGCTGTGTGACTTGTTCTGATGACTTGCCTTGAATTGTTGCTCCCTCTTGTGAATGGGCTGGCATCATCTCGGGCTCTGCTGGGTTATAAATTAACTGTAGCCTCGAAGCAATCTCCTGGTAGGGGAGATTTTCACAGGTGCCCGTACTGTTTCAAGATCAAGTCTCTGGAACCTGAGCTTCAAGGTGAAGGAGGCTAAAAACCGACTGAAAGCAGGTAACGGTGGCCCTGAGGGGTCTCCAAAACAGGAAGCAATTGCAGGGATTCCTAGGAATGTCTGGCTTTTGTTGAATTTGGATTCCAAATTTGGAGTTGATGGCTAAGCCACTTTATGAGGCTTTTAAAAGGGACTAGATTCAGAGCCCTCTACCTTGGACAGATGAACAGCAACAGGCATTCGATGCCATCACAGACAAACTTAATAGGGTACTCAGTCACACTCACACACTGGGACCATTTAGACACCCAAATTCACTTAATGGGCACAGCTTTGGGATGTCAGAGGAAACACAAGTACCCAGAGAAAACCCCTGCAGACAGAGGGGGAATGTGTAAACTCCAGGTAGACAGGCAGAAAATCCATTTTCTTTTCTTCAATGGGATAAGGAAACAATGACATTGTTTTAATGAAATAGTAACATTCTTGAAACAATGTTATTATTTCCTGTTATGTTTTATAGACACATACACAAAGATACATAGTAACTAGCAGCAAACCAGCAGGTAACTAAGCAGCAAAACTAGCTATCCCCTCACCCCGAAAATTTAGGGATTAAACCAGTCTCCACCTGACAGCACAGTAATAAATTCTGACACCAAACCCACCTGTGGGGTTGGGGAAAGAGGGATAAGAGGGGAGGGGTAGAATCCCAGGCTCTGTCATTTATTGATTGAAGAACTTAGGTAGATGATGGCCTCCCAGATGTTTTCTCATAGGGTTGTTGAGGGGGTTAAATGTAAAATGCTTAGCCCAGGGCCCTGGCACTGAATAAGCACTCAACAAACATTGGCAGTTACTAGTTAGTGAATTTCATTCATCAGGAGCCTACCTATCCCTGACCCTGATTTTCTCCCTGAATCAAAGAAATCTGACCGTCCTGAGGTGTGCCCATCCTACCTGCATCTGGACCTCTTTCAGGAGGTTGGCATCCCCAGGGCTTTAATATCTCAATCCTCTTCTGATGCCCAATCCAAGGCCACCTTGGACAGCAAGCAAACTGTCCTTGGGGGCCATCTGCGAGTTTCCTGCCCAGTGCCTCTTCCTCTCTACCTACCTCTCTGCTATCCCCAAGGGAATGATAGGCAGTACTTTCCATTTTCATGTTCACCACTCTCCACTACATAAACGCCACGTCATAATACCACCGCCATACACTCACTGATCCTCCTTAGCAATCTTTCTTCCTCACACCTCTCTTTTCAACTCCTGCCTGTTTATCTCAGGAAAATTATTCCCCTACTTTGTTTTCCCTGTTTATTTCAGCTGTGCAGCCAGGAAGTAAATCAGAGTAGATATGTGTTGAGGGATGTATGACACAACAATATAAAAAGGAAAGCTGTACATTTGGGAATATAACTGGAAGCTTTTTTAAATGTCCAGGCCCTCAGAGGTTCCCAAAAGCCCTCTCAGAAAATACTTACGTTTCCATTTCTCATGCTCTAAACAAGCATGTCCCTCTTTAGGCAGAGCTATCAGGCTTAAATCAAGGAGCTTCTTACTCAACTGTGTAAGTGATGCTTCTTTTCCGTTTTCATACACAGAGTCACTCCTGCAGCAACATTATCAGCTAAGTGGGTAGCTGTGAGATAGCCTAGAAAAGTAACCACCACTTACAACATCGTTTCTATAGAAAACAGCCAATCTATAGGGACACAGCTTGTTTTTAAGTAGAAGTCTACCTGATTAATCTACGTAAACGAGATTGCACTGCTGAGATGTAAGAGTGAAAGAGCGTTGTTGGGATGTGTGATGGTGAGATGTGTCTAAGAACACTTCCACCTCATGGGAACACTGATCAGGAGTGTAAAGAGAAAGTGTGGATGGTTCAGGGAAGGGAGAATAGGAGCCAAGTGATAAGGAGTCTTAAAACATACGATTTCATGTTTCAATTTGATTTCCTGCAGAAACTTCAGGCTGGCAAGCCAGCACATATAATTATTTGAATGAAGCTCCACAAAGAAGCCCCTTGATGTTGTGATAGACCCAAGAGGCAGGGGGGTTGATAATTTAGTGAAAGTAGAAAGAGTGCTGGAACCAAGCCACAGAGATGGGAAAAAATTAAGTTGTCCCTGGCATCAAACTAGTCCAGAAGTTGGTAAGGGAAAAAAAGAGGAAGATGAAGATAAAATAGCAACTCCAAAGCTGTAAGACAACAGGATCTCGAAGCTAAATGTTGTTGAAAAGTGAATTTCAAAGGAAGTGAGGACAAAGCAATAGAACATGCATTTAATATTAGACATTAAAGGAAATCAAAGCAAAGGTTTTCCTTGAGTCAGAGGGAAGAAATTCAGACTGGAGTAATAGAAAGCTTTCTCCACCTCCAAATTGCATACAAACACCCCGAAGTTGAACATGTCAAAAAATATATTTATCTGAGAATTATAGAACTCAAGAGGGCCACAGAATAAAATGTTAGCTGTAAAATGGCAAGAATCTCTCAGCTAACAGAGCTTTTCTATACTGGAACTACTTACATTTGCATTTACTTTGGAATTTAACACTCCACCTGCTTTCAAAGATGCCATCTACTCTAATCCTCACAGGAGGTAGTAAGTTTTTAGGTCCCTTTCAGGAATCAGAATACTGCTCAGGAAGAAGCAGCGATCTGCCCATGGACAGAGAAGCCAGCAATGGAGCAAAAATTAGAACCAAAATTCCCAACCCCCGCTGTCATCCAGGCAGAAATCCTGTTCCTTGATCTTGGAAGAAAAGTACAGCTCACCTTGCCAAAGCCTGAAACATGCATAAACATAATGGCTGCAAGATGCTTTTCCCCCAGCAACTTCCAATCATTTCAAAAGGACTTTAGCTTTACTTCCGACAGGCAACTAATGGATTCCAACATTTCCATTTTAAATTTTTTCTGCTCTTAAATCTTGATACCAAGCACTAAATGCGCTATCACACAATACTCACATGCACCAGAGGACTTTAACAAGAGAGCTCATCATTAAGCTAACAATCCTTCCACACCAGCTTCGCCACCATCACTTCTACCAACTCACTGCTTAACGTTCTACATGAAGATTTCCCTCTACTGCATTTTCTTATGCTTCAGTAATAGCTGTACTAGAACAAGTACTATTTACAGATTTCCTGCAGCTGAAAAAGCACTTTACAAGTATTATCTCACTTAATCTTCATAATAACCCTTTGAGGTTGGTGCTTCTGATAACTTCACTTAACACAAGAGGAAACCAAGGCCCAGAGAGGGTAAGAAACCTGCCCCAAACCACAGAACTGGTAAGCAGCAGAGCTTAGATTCATACCCACAGTCTAACTCTAGAGCCTTCCCTCAGCCACCTCACTACTCTTACAGCATGTACTGGATTCATTTTTTTCCAAAATCTATAATGAGATCAATCTATTAGGAAAGCTAGAAGGTAATATAAGTGGTCTAAATGTAATAGAATTTTTAAATGTTATGTATAACATCAGACACTCTACAATGAAAAAAAATTTAAATCAATGAAATGTAATCAAAATACACATGAAACATCTAACTCACATACATTCCTTAAAAGATTTACTGAAAAAGGCAAACTGAACCAAACCGATTTACCTTGGAAATAAGATGGGAGAGTCAATAGTTACACACAGGTAAGAGTAAAATTGAAATAGTTCTAAATTCAGGAACAAATGAGCTCTCTGGAAACCACAAGTAATAGAATTGAGAGCAGCACATACTCACTGAAATGACATCGGCTTTAAAGAAAATGAAATAGTACATTCTATCAGTATTTGGAAAAGGTGGTATGAGACTTTTGCCTTTTCCAGGGTCCAATTTTCATGGAACTGACCCTATTTTGTAGACTCTGAATTACATGACTTTCTGCAGGAAAATCACCAACTCTAGATTCCCAAATCCCAATTCTCTCCAAACCGCACTAAGTCTTTTTTTTTTTTTTTTTTTTTCCTGAGACAGTCTCCCTCTGTGCATTGGAGGGAGGGCATTGGCATGATCTCAGCTCACTGCAACCTCTGCCTCCCAGGCTCAAGTGACTCTCCTGCCTCAGCCTCCTGGGTAGCTGGATTACAGGTACACACCACCACGGCCTGCTAATTTTTGTATTTTTAGTAGAGATGGGGTTTTGT
This sequence comes from Plecturocebus donacophilus, assembly GCA_004027715.1. Taxonomy (NCBI): domain Eukaryota; kingdom Metazoa; phylum Chordata; class Mammalia; order Primates; family Pitheciidae; genus Plecturocebus; species Plecturocebus donacophilus. The sequence goes on from PVKP010000755.1 coordinate 27,922, forward strand.
CATGTTGCCCAGGCTGGTCTCGAACTCCTGACCTCAGGTGATCCTCCTGCCTCAGCCTCCCAAAGTGCTGGGATTACAGGCATGAGCCACCCCACCCAGTGGTCCCCACTTAAGAGTCTTATAAAGACTCTTATTCTTCGACCCACATAATACTAAGGGGAAACACTTCTCCAAACCCAGAAAGGCTTCGTCAACACAGAAGAATGACTAGATAGACTGGAAGAGGTCCACTGGACTGGGGGGAAAAAGTCTAATTACAGAATAGTTTAAAATATATACCTACTACTTCCAAATCTGCACCAACATGTTATGTATCAGTTATGTATTCCTGCATAAGAAACCATCACAACATGTAGTGCCTTAGAACAACGAACTTTCATTCTTTTTAAGGATTTTGTGGGATGGCAGTCTGGACAGTTCTGTTCATGTCCTTCCTGGGGCCACTCATGTGACTTCTGTTATTACACAGCTCCACTGGGGCTGGAGGGGCCACAATGACCTCATGCACACATCTGGCTTTGGCGCTAGCTCACACAGGACACCTCCCTTCTCCTCCAGGCCAGGGCTCCTCTTCTGATAGGCTGGACTCAACTTTTTCACAGTAGTGAGGCTTCAGGGTTCCAAAAGAAAAAAGGCAAGAGATGCAACATCCTTTAAGGACCAGGCTCCGGATTTCACAGAACACTTTATTGGTCACAGTAAGTCCAAAGGCCAGCCCAGATTCAAAGAGAAGAAAACAGACCATACCTCCTTATGAAAGAAACAGCAAGCGTACCTTAGAAAGGGGTAGGGACACAATCTACCACACCAGGTTTATTATAGTTACTAATCAATAAAATCTGGAAAATTAGTTGAAAAACCTTTCACAATGGATCTTTATTACATAAAATGCTGCAAAGGTTTTCTTCTCCTTTCTCTTATATATATGTAATAAAATCCAAATCAGAATTTCAAAATCAGTCGCTCTGTTGACATTTTGTCTCATCTCCAGCCAGTTTGGGAATTCCTTTTATAACCTACTTGACCATTACCAGTAACATTACAAGGCAGCGAAACTCTGTTCCTAAGCAGTCCTTGCTTCTGCTGTTTTTGAGACAGGGTCTCACTTTGTCACCCAGGCTGGAGTGCAGTGGCATGATCACAGCTCACTGCAGCTCTGAACTCCTGGGCTCAAGTGATCCGCCTGCCTCAGCCTCCCAGGTGCACACCACTATGCGTGGCTAGCAGTTCTGATTGTTACCATGTTTTCCTTTGAAATCTACCCCTCTATTTCTAAAAAATGCAGAGGTGGATTTCTTCTGCCACTAGTCATCTTCTACCTTCTGGAACTAAAGGCATGGAGACAGCATAGTGTCATGTGATTTCAGGGATGGCTCTGCAGTCAGAATGCCAAAGATTGAATATAAGCTTTGCTACTTCATGGTTGTGTGACCTAGGACAAGTTGCATAACCTCTCTGTGCCTCAATTTTCTTATCTGTTAAAAAAAAAAAGTAATAACAAACCTCAGAAAATTGATGTGAGGATTAAATGAGTTTATAAAATGATAAAAAACAGTGTCTTAGGCATAGTAAACTCTGAAGTGCTTATTCTTATTGTTTTTAATGCTATTGCTAGTATTATTGAGTATACTAAAAAGACTATTCTTTCCAATAATACTCCTTCAATTGTTTAAAGATAATTAACGCCATCTACTCCATCCAAACCCTCTTCCAAACCAACATCTATGATTCCTTCAACCATTACTTCAATGACTTGGTTCTAGCTTCCTTTTTTTTTTGAGACCGAGTCTCACTCTCACTCTGTTGCTAGGCTGGAATGCAGTGGCACAACCTTGGCTCACTGCAGCCTCAGCCTCCCAGGCTCAAGCTATCCTTCCATCTCAGGCTCCTGAGTAGCTGGGACTATAGACAAGAGACATCATACCCAGTTTTTTAAGATATAGGGGTCTCACTGTGTTTTCCCAGGCTGGTCTTGAACTCCTGGGCTCAAGTGATCCTCCTGCCTACACCTCCCAAAGTGCTGGGATTACAAGCATGAGCCACCATGCCTGTCCCAGATCCTTTGCCTTTCTCTCAGTCATCTCTTTACAGTACAGGTCCATAGACCTGATGAACGAAAAGCTCCAGGTATGTCAAACAGTGCGAGGACAAGAGCATCACTTCTCTTCTTTCAGAAACTGCACTCAAATAATGAAATCTTAGACCCATGTCTTCATTCAACAAATACGAACAAACTCCTATTGACAACCAAGAACTGTGCTCTTGGTGGAGACAAAATATAAAGATTCCCTCTGTGGGATCCACCAAAGATGGCTCCCCCTAGAAGTCTCCCTGGAACCCGTGAATATGTTGCTTTACACAGCAAAAGGGACTCTGCTGATGTGATTAAGGATCTTTTGATTGAGAGATTAGCCTGGATTATCTGGGTAGGCCCAAGGTATTCACAAGGTTGCTTATAGGAGGGAGGCAGAAGGGTCAGAGACAGAGAGGAAATGTGAGGTGATGCCGGAAGGCAGAGGTAGAGTGGTGTGCTTTGAAGATAGAGGGAGGGCTCCCAAACAAAGGAATCTGAAGCATCTAAAGGCTGGAAAAGTCAACAACAAGATTCTTCCCTAGAACTTCCAGAAGAAATGAACCCTGTTGACCCATTTTGGACCTCTGACATCCAGAATCACAGGCATTAAATATGTGTTATTTTAAACCACTGAATTTTTGTTAATTTATTACAGGTGCCATAGAAAACTCATATACCAGCCCTGCCCTCAGTTCATGGCCTTATGGGAGGAAAGTACCTAACTAAAAGGATTTGTAGAAAACAGATTGTTTTTTAATCCAATGGCCATAAACTTTTAAAACTTAAATTGGAAGTTTTTTAATCCAGTGGTCATAAACTTTTAAAACTTAACATTGGAAGAAAATTAAATCTGAAAACAAAATTTTATACTTAATACTCCCTTAACATTTTTTGATTTCCACCTCACACTGATATCAATCTTATAATCAAACATAACTCTAAGTCTTTTTATATGAAATCCCCTTAAGCCAGGTCTCTGCCATTAAAGATTGGCAAAAGGGAGTCAATTTTATAAGTCCCTAATTCAAAAAAAAAGCAACTGATGTGATATTGCATTTTTCCCCCTGAAAATTCTCAACCTATTTTAAGCCTTTTTAATCAGCAAGGCTCATGCCCATATCTTCCACTCCCCAGCCTGAAAGCATCAGAATGAACCTAACTTTTTGTAAGATTTTAAGTAAATTTTATTAAAATATACTTAAAGAAAAAAATCTCAAGGCTTCCTTTTTATTTTTTTCTTAAACAGGGTCTCACTTTGTCACCCAGACTAGAGTGCAGTGGCATGATGATAGCTCACTGAAGCCTCCAATTCCTGGGCTCAAGTGATCCTCCTGTCTTGGCCTCAGGAATAGTTGGGATTGCAGGCTTGCATCACCACACCCTAATTTTTTGGTCTTGTTTTGTTTAGAGACAGGGTCTTGCTATGTTGACCAGGCTGATCTCAAACTCCTGGCCTCAAGTGATCCTCACTCCTCACTCCTCCCTCCTCCCAAAGTGCTGGGATTACAGGAAGAGGCCACCATGCCCAGCCCTTAGGGCTTTCAAGAAGTGGAAAGCCTTATGTAATTACCACCGAGATAAAAACTGCTTGCCAGGCCAGAGGCAGTGGCTCACATCTGTAATTCTGGCACTTTGGGAGGTGGAGACGGGCAGATTGCTTGAGCCTAGGAGTTTGAGACCAGCCTAAGCAGCATGGCAAGACCTCGTCTCTAAAAACACCACAAAAATTAGCCAGGCATGGTGGTGCACACCTCTAGACCCAGCTACTCAGGAGGCTGAGGTGATAGGATCGCTTGAGCCTAGGAGAAGGAGACTGCAGGGAGCCGAGATCACACCACTGCACTGCGGCCTGGGTGATAGCAAGATCCTGTTTCCAAAAAACAAAAGAATGCCTCAGAAGCCCCTTCTGCCCTTTCCTAGTCACTAACTCTCATCACAGGTGACCACTAGCCTAACTTCTACCACCATAGTTTATTTAGTTCTGTCTGATTCTGAACTTCACATCAATGGAATCACATTGCACTTTCTCTTTTATGTCTGTCTTGGTTTTGCTCCGCTTTGTGTCACGAGATTCATCCATGTTATGTGAAGCAATAATTTGTTCGTTCTTACTACTGTACCAATTAGTGCCTTTTGTGTCCTATTCAAAAAACCTTGTCCCTAGGTCATAAAGATATTTTACTTTGCTTTCTTCCAGGAGCTTTGTTTTAGCATTCACATTTAGGTGTATGTTACCTTGATTAATTTTTGTATATGAGATGAGGCACATGATCTAGATTCATTTTGTCCATGTGGACAGCAAATTGACCCAGTATCATTTACTGAGGTCATCTTTCCACTGCCCTGCAGTGTCACCTCTGTCATAAAAGACCACAGATGTATAAGCCTGTTTATGGATTCTCTACTCAGTACCATAATCTGTGTAGCCTTATGCCAATACCACACTGACATGACTACCTACTGATCTAGTAGCTTAGGTCCTCCAATTATGCTCTTCTTAGATTGTCTAGAATTTCCAAATAAATGTTACAATCAGCTTATCACCTTCTATTTTTGAAGAAAAAAAATCTGCTGGGATTTTGATTGGGATTCCCCCAAATCTATAGATTTGCAGAGCAATACCATATCCCTCGTTATTTTAAATCTAATTTCTTTCAATGCTCCAGCTTGCAAAGAGTTCTTTTTATCATGAATGAGTGCTGAATTTTATCAAATTTTTCTCCTTTACTTCATGTATAAAGCTAAATTGCATTTGTTGACTTTTCTAGTGTTAAAGTTTACATTCCTGAAATAAATTGAACTTGGTCAGGATTTATTATCCTTTTCATGGATTGCTAGATTTGACTTACCAATACATTAGTTAAGACTTATGTGTCTATCTTTATGAGCATTTGGCCTGTAATTTTCTTGTAATATCCTTATCAATTTTTAATAACAAGATTGTGCTGGCCTCATAAATGCAACTGGAAAATGGTTTCTCTTTTTAATTTTCTTAAATGTTTGGAAGTTTCACTAGTAAAACCATCTGGGCCTGAAAATTTTGCTACACAAAGGTTTTTAACTACAAATTTAATGTCTAAAAATAGATATAGGACTACTTTTTTTTCCCTAGTTTTTGTGTCTTCAGTAATACATTTTATTGGAAAAATTTGTCAATTTAATCTGAATTTTCAAATATATTACCATGAAATTGTTCATAACATTTTAAGAGCTTTTAAATGTCTGTGGGATATGTGATAATTCATTTTTCTTCCCTAACACTAATAATATCATCTACCACTAAGGTTCATTTCTACTCACAGAGCAAAAAGGAGGATATATACACTATGTGACAGACATCCACTATCTCAGGAATAGTCTCCAACCATATTACCCACCAGAGCAGAGCAGGTGGATTATATAAACAACCCAGCAATTCCCTCTCCAAAGCTTTCATCACCAGAAACAACTGTGAACCTGAGCAAAAGGGGACCCTCACCGAAGGAGGAGGAAACTGCTATTAGTAATGCACCAACAGGCCGGATGTGGTGGCTCATGCCTGTAATCCCAGCATTTTGGGAGGCTGAGGTGGACAGATCACTTGAGCCCAGGAGTTCGAGACCAGCCTGGGCAACATGGCAAAACCGTGTCTCTACTAAAAATACAAAAATTAGCCAGGAATGGTGTCGCATGCCTGTATGTAGTCCCAGTTGTTCAGCAGGCAGAGGTGGGAGGATCACCTGAGCCTGGGAAGTTGAGGTGATCCAGCTTGGGCAATAGAGCAAGACCCTTTCTCAAAAAAAAAAAAAAAAAGAAAAACAGGCAATACACTAAGGTGGTCAGCAAGTACTCAGATGAAAAATAACTAAGTAGGGTTATAACATAGGATCCCCAGCCCTCCACTCCCAAGATGTCCACAGATAGAATTCAGAGGGACATGAGCTCAAATATCTTTATTTTCATGAACTTCTGGCTGAAAATCAGCATTTCATTAGATTATAGATGTGGACAACAAATCAAACAGTTCTGGCTGGGCACAGTGGCTCACACCTGTAATTCTAGCACTTTGGGAGGCCGAGGTGGGCAGATCACTTGAGGCCAGGAGTTCAATACCAGCCTGGCCAACATAGCAAAACCTTGTCTCTACTAAAAAATACAAAAATTAGCCAGATGTGGTGCTGCACATCTGCAATCCCGGCCACTAGGGTGGGTTAGGCATGAGAATTGCTTGAACTCAGGAGGCGGAGGTTGCAGTGAGCCCAGATCACGCCACTGCACTCCAGCCTGGGTGACAGAGTGAGCCCTGTCTCAAAAAATAAAAGAAAAAAAGAAAATTCATGGTGGTAAGTGCAGCTCTGATCACCTGTCACCAATAAAAGTCATGATACTTTCATATCACAGTGCAGTTCAGCTTTTGGAAATACCACAAAATACCATTTACATGGGCATCACTACTTTGAAATTACAGGAGTTATTTGCCACTGCACTGAATTTTGTTACTTACTGCATTAATAAAGAAGTACATATACTCATAAATCTGGAGTTTTGTTTTTTAGTTTTTTTCATTTTGTTATTTTTTTAAGAGACAGAGTCTCATTCTGTCATGCAGGCTAGAATGCAGTGGCCTGATCATAGCTCACTGCAGCTTTGACCTCCTGGGCTCAAGTGATTCTTCCTCCTCAGTCTCCCAAGTAGTTGGGACTACAGATGGTGCTAGCACTGGGGAGTGGCTGCAAATACAGATTAACATTAGCAGAGAGGTTTGACTACACAGAGACCATAGTAAATCAATTGCTTACAGACTCACATAAAAATCCTATCAGTGAGTGTCATGTAACAAGCTGCACCTGGTGGCAGGCTTTATAGTGGCAATGAGTTGATGTACTTCCATTGTACGGCTGCATCAGGTGGCAAGCTTTAAGTCAGAATCCGACACTTATTTTAGTCTACTCATGGCCCGCCCATTATTTTATTTACCACTTCCAGCTGTGCCTCTTTCCTGCACTGCACACTTAGTTTTGGTAAGCCCACAAGCAAACCCTAGCCAAAATGAGTAAAAAATAAATGTTACTGGCAAGCTTCTTCAAAAAAGGAGAAACACCCAATGATGAGACAGCAGATGACTCTAAGACTGCCAACAAAAAGAAAGCTGCATTTAAAATAAAACACCAGGAGTCCTACTCAAATTACAGGTTCATTGCAACAGGTGATTCACATTCCCCAAGCCCACTTTGTAGCATATCCAAATGGCTATTCAATGAAGCCATGAAACCTTCAAAACTGCTTCACCACATGGAGACCAAGCACCCCGCATTAAAAGACAAGCCTTTGGAATTTTTCAAAAGAAAAAATATGAACACAAAGAACAGAAGCAATTATTGAAGGCTACCATTTCGTCAAATCGTGTCTGCAATGAGAGGATCATTCTTAGTGGCTAACTGCACTGCTAAAGCTAAGAAGCCCTTTACTATTGGTGAAGAGTTGGACCTGCCTACTTCTAAGGACATTTGTTCTGAACTTTTAGGAGAGGCTGAAGTTCAAAAGGTGGCATGTGTTCCTCTCTAGCAGCATAACTAGGTGAATTGATGAAATAGCAGGGGATATTGAGGCACATTTGTTAGAGAGGATTAATGAGTCACTGCAACATGTAATTCAGGTTGACTAGTCTATCAACGTTGACACCAAGGCAACAATGCTTGTTTCTGTATGATATGGTTTTCAGGAGGATGTGCATGAGGATATGTTAGGTGCACGAGGATATGTCACTTGCATTTTTGTTGCTAACCAACGCCTCAGCTGCAGAACTATTCAAGTCTATGTCACTTGCACATTTGTTGCTAACCAACACCACAGCTTCAGAACTATTCAAATCTTTGAATGATTACATATCAGGATAACTGAATTGGTCATTTTGTGTAGTATATGCATGGGCAGAGCAAGTGTTATGACTGGATAGCTTTATGTTTTCACTACTTGGGTCAGAGAGGTCACTTCTGAATGTTAGTCTTTGTGCTGTGTCATCCATAGAGAAGTGTCGGCTAGCCAAAAAATGTCACCTGAACTGAATGCTTTGCAGGATGTGATTAAAATTATCAACCATATTAAAGTACATGCTCTTAACTCACATCTATTCATGCAGCTCTGTGAGATGGACATAGGGCACACACATCTTCTCTTATACACAGAAGTGAGATGGCTTTCTAAAGGTAGATCACTGGCCAGAGTTTGAGTTATGAGGTTTCTTTTAGAAAAACCATTCCAGAGATTTCTATTAGAAAAATTATCACCACTGGCAGCACATTTCACAGAAGGGGTTGCAAAATTTGCTTACCTCCACAACAAACTCCATCTGTCATGTCAGGGGAAAACTGTGTTCAAGTCAGCAGATAAGTGGCTGCACTCAAAACCAAACTGGAATTATTGGGGTGACAAGTGAACATTGGGATTTCTGACATGTTTCAAACATTAGCAGAGATCTTGAAAGATACTAAGCCAAGACCTTCTTTCTCCCAGCTGGTGCATGATCACCTATCTCAGCTTTCCAAAGAATTTGAGTGGCTGGGTGTGGTGGCTCATGCTTGTAATCCCAGCACTTTGGGAGGCCGAAACAGGGGGATCACCAGGTCAGGAGCTCGAGACCAGCCTGGCCAACACAGTGAAACCCCATATCTATTACAGATACAAAACAGCTGGGCATGGTGCCAGGTGCCTGTAATCCCAGCTACTCAGAAGGCTGAGGCAGGAGAATCACTTGAACTCTGGAGGCAGAGGTTGCAGTGAGCCAAGACGGTGCCACTGCACTCCAGCCTGGGCAACAGAGCTAGACCCCATCTCAAAAAAAAAAAAAAAAGTTTAGCATTACTCCCAACCACAAAAGACCCCCGAACTGGGAAGGATCCTAGACCCGTTTGTGAATAAGCCAGGTGAATTGACTTTGTCCATGCTAGAAGGGGATCAGCTGCTTGAGACGGCAAATGATGGGGCCTTAGAAGTATGTTTGAGACAACTTCAAATCTCCATTCATTCTGAATTAAACTCAAGGTGAAATGTCCTGAAAGTGCCAAAAAAGCACCCAAAAGCCTGCTTCCATTTCCAACATCCCATCTTTGTGAAGCAGGGTCTTCTGCAGGGACAGCAACCAAAATGAGACTATGGAGTAGACTGGACATAAGCAAACACACTTTGGGTATCAACGTCTCCCATTCACCCCTAGATGGGACTGTCTAGTAGCAGGAAAACAAGGTCAGGGGTCCCATGATTCTACCCTATGGTGAGCTGTATAATTACTTCCTTATATATTACAATGTAATAATAGAAATAAAGTCCACAATAAGTGTAATGCAGGTGGGGCATGGTGACTCACACCTGTAATCCCAGCACTTTGGGAGGCAAGGGAGGGGATGATTTGAGCTCAGGAGTTCAAGCTCAAGAGTTCGAGACCAGCCTGGCCGACATGGTGAAATCCCATCTCTATGAAAAACACAAAAATTAGCCGGGTGTGGTGTCACATGCCTGTAATCTCAGCTACTGGGGAGGCTAAGGCACAAAAATTACTTGATCCTGGGAGGCGGAGGTTGCAGTGAACCGGTATCATGCCACTGCACTCCAGCCTGGGCAACAGAGAGACTGTCTCAAATAAATGTAATGCACTTGGATTATACCAAAAACCATCCCCCTCGTCCATGAAAAAAAATGTCTCCTATGAAACCAGTCCTTGATGCCAAAAAGGCTGGGGACTACTGCTTTAGGTAACACATCCCCCTGGGCCAGGCCCTGAGCTGGAAGCAGGGCATGCGGGTAAGGCCCATGCTCGAAAATTCCTGATGCTACCTACAGATCTCCCACCAACATCTGGCCACCTGCAGAAATGTCTGCTTTCTCCAAAGATTTCACCTTCACCCTAAGTTGATCCATCTAATCTACTTCCAAGGAGAGGGGAAAGTAAACAGTAGATAAAGCACAGGCATTGATCCAAAAGAGGAGTTCAAAACCTGGCCCTGACATGTACTAGTTTGTGGCTCTGGCCTCCCTCCAAGGCTTTCTCTATCCCACTGTGAAAAGCGATAACACCACCTATCTTACCCAGTTACTGTAAGGTTTAGAAATAATGTATCTAAAGCACCGGACAAGCACACAGTCTCCTTAAGTTAACATTAATTGAATCTCTCAGGTCAGAGCTGTCCTTATCAAACACTTAATTATAATTAGGGACTGACTGGCAACCAGAAATGAGGGAGAAAAATCACAGGGAAAATGGAATATGAGGAATGGGAAAAAAAAATCATTCCTCAAAGTCTCCTTCAATGAACTATCACCTTTTCAATGAAGCCTTCCCTCTCCTCTCCTCGAGTTCCCATAGCACTTAATCACACTGAAATAGGTCCTCAGCTCCGAGAATGAATGAATAATACAAAACAGATTCCGGGCGCCGTGGCTCACGCCTGTAATCCCAGCACTTTCGGAGGCCATGGCAGGCAAATCACCTGAGGTAAGGAGTTCGAGATCAGCCTTGCCAACATGATCTCTACTAAAAATACAAAATTAGCTGGGCATGCCTGTACTCGCAGCTACTCAGGAGGCGAGGCTGGAGAATCGCTTGAACGCGGGAGGCAGAGGCTGCAGTGAGCTGAGGTTGTGCCATTGCACTCCAGCCTGGGCGAGGACAGCGAAATTCCGTCGCAACAAACAACGAACCCGAAAGAGAAACAATTTGTCACTCCCACATAATGCAAAGCACCAAGGATGCCAAATGCTCTAGCCCTACAACCCTGACCCAAGAGCAATGAACACTGGTAGCAGCACACTTCTTAACAGCAGTGTACCAGTACCTCTGGTGAGGATTAACGGTAGGGTTCTTCCACATAAAGACCTGCCACCTGAAGGTTAGACTCAGAACAGGTGAAGGAAACTGAGTCCTGCAGATAGAATGCGAAGGAAGTCTCTAACTTTAGGGTCCCAGGAAGTAGTCAGGCGCACCGCCGACACTGCCAATGGGACCAGAGTTCGCAATTCCCCGCAGCAGCGCCGGAAGCTGGGGACGAGGCCAAGGAGCGAGGACGCGGGCAGGGCCGTGCGCGGACTCGTCCCGGCGCCCAAACCCCCGCCTCTGCCCGGGCGCACTGCGCGCGGGCCCCGCCGCTTTTGTCTCCTTCGCCGGACCGGGAACTTCCTCTGTCCCGCCCTCGGACGCGCACACGGGAACGGGGGTAGGAAACGGAAAGCGTTTTGTGCATTTTTTTTTTTTTAAGGGTCAACTGACGCAAAAAAAAAAAAAAAAAAAAAAATCAGCACCTAACCTCCCCAGGACCCTCTACGGTCACCAGCTACCGACCTCCGGGCTGCCCCGGGCGGCGGCGACGGCAGCGTTCACGCGCGCCGCGACTTCCCAACACCCCTCTGTCGGCACTTCCGAGTCCCAGCGACACCGGCGGCGGCCGCGGGCTTCCCGGGGACACCACCCTCCTTCCCCCGGAGCGGCCCTTTGGAAGAGCGGCCCCGCGCGCGTCCTCCGAGCACGCCCCTGCCGCGTGCCCGCGCGCCCTCCGCGTCCGGAGGCCGGACTCGGGAACCCGCGGCGCTGCCGGGGCGGTGGCGAGCAGGCCGTGCAGCTGCTGCGGACGGGCCAGAGCGCGGCCGGCCTGGGGCCTCTAGCCCCGCTCACCCCTGGCTGCCGGTTCCCGCTGACCCTGGCGTCTGTCTCTCTCCCCCACCCACGTGTTCGCGGCAGGTCTGGGGCCGCCTGCAAGTTAATGGCAGAGTGGAAGTCACCTGAAACTCGAGGTGGGCCGTCATGCCAACACCAGTGGTCCCCACCTACGTTTCTTAGGCGAAAGGAGGTAGTTCGGGGCGGTGGAAAGAGGGCGGGCTTTGCAGCCCTGGCAGCTTCAAAGGCTTGTTGTGTGAGCTCAGCCCCTGGGAGCCAGCCTGTCCACCTCTGTAAAACAGAAATAAACTTCCCTGCTTTTCCTGGTAAATTAGAGTGAAGATCAAATAGAAATAAACTTTATGAATTGTAAAGCAACTTACAGAGATGACTACTGCAAAACGGGTACGAAGATTCTGAATGCGATGGAAAAAGCGTGGGAGACCTGAAGATGCCCCAACAGAGGGGGTGAAATTAGGGCAGTGTTGCTGCTCGGAGGCCTCCAAGCCTGAGCCAAGAGACAGGCTTGCCAGAGTTCCACAGACTTATCTCAGCAGAATCACCTGGGTTCTTACTAAAACCCCGGGCTTCTGGATCCCTCCTAAAGCAAAGGAATCAGACTCTTCATGGGAGCGGCGTCTCAGGTGGTTCTATGAGGTAAAGGTGGATAACTCTGCCCTAGGCAGCAGGAAAACGCAGAAGCTGTGCCCTCAGAAATTTCATCTAGCAGTCATTGTAATGGCGGAGAGGATTATTTTAATGACTGGAATTCTCCAAGAAACCAGAGTGTGAACACTCCAAGAGCTGGAGCTGTCTTTTCTTTCGGCTTCCCCCAACCCTCCCACCCCAACACCTAGTACAGGATGGTGTTCAGTAAGCAGGTGTTAGTAAACTAGCCCCAAATAGGAGTGCCAGATTTAGCAAATAAAAATACAACATACTCAATTGAAGTTGAATTTCAGGCTGGGCGTGTTGGCTCACACCTGTAATCCCCAGCACTTTGGGAGGCAAGACAGGAGGATCACTTGAGGCCAGGAGTTTGAGACCAGCCTGACCAACATGGTGAAAACCCATTTCTACTAAAAATACAAATATTAGCCGGTGTGGTGGCGTGCACCTGCAATCCCAGTTACTTGGGAGGCTCAAACACGATAATTGTTTGAACCCGGGAGGCAGAGATTGCAGTGAGCCGAGATCCCGCCACTGCACTCCAACCTGGGTGACTGAGACTGGGTCTCAAAAAATAAGTAAATAATTTCAGATGAACAGATACTTTTTAGTATCAGTATGAAAAAAGTATCAGTATGATAAAAGTATCAGTATACTTTTTAGTATCAGTATGACCCATGCAATATTTGGGGTATACCTATGGTTTTTTTGTTTTTGTTTTTGTTGTTGTTTGAAGTACTTACAGGAAGCTTGTAATCCCAGCACTTTGGGAGGCCAAGATGAGCAGATAACTTGAATCCAGGAGTTCGAGACCAGCCTGGCCAACATGATGAAACCCCGTCTCCAAAAAAAAAGAAAAAAAAAAAATGACAGGGGGATGGATGCAGCAAACCACCATGGCATGTGTATACCTATGTAACAGTTCTGCACTATCTGCACATGTACCCCAGAACTTAAAGCATATATTAAAAAATCATTTACCTGAAATTCAAATTTAAATCCTGGGTATCTGAAAACCAAATGTAACTGGGTATTTTATCCAGCAACTCTAGATCCAACGGTTTTATAAAACCAGGGGCTACACTTCTCAGTCTGTCTGATGGCTGCCCTGCAGGCTGTAACACTTTATAAGAAATAAAGTCTCTTTTCTAAATGTATTAAAAATGTGTGATTTTTGTTTAAAGCAGATACATGTCAGAATTTCCTTCCCTTTTAAAACTGATAATATTCCATTGTACATATGTCACACATTTTTTTCCATTTATCTATCTATGGACTGTTCTTCTTTTGTGAATAATGCTGCCATGAACATATACAAACATCTCTTTGAGACCCTGCATTCAATTCTTTTGAGTACATATCCAGAAGTGAAATTGCTGAATAATATGGTAATGTTATTTTTAATTTTACAAAGAATTGCCGTACTGTTTTCTATAGAGGCTGTACCATTTTACATTCCCACCAACAGTGCAATTTCTCCATATCCTCACCAACACTTGTTATTTTTTTATTTGTTTTTATACTAGCCATTCTAATCAGTATGAGGTAGTAGCCCCTTGTAGTTTTAATTTACATTTCCCTAATGATGAGTGATGTTGATCATCTCTTGATGTGCTTATTGGTTATTTACATATCTTCTCTGGAGAACTGTCTAATCAAGTCCTTTGTCCATTTTTAAAATTGTATTGTTTGTTTTCTTAAGTTGTAGGAGTTCTTTATACATTCTGGATATTAATCCTTCATCAAATATATGACTTCATCAAATATGTGTTCTCCCATCCTGTGGGTTGTCTTTTCACTCTGCTGATTGTGTTCCTTGACGCACATTTTAATTTTGGTGAAGTCTAATTTAACTATTTTTTTCTTTTATTGCTGCTTTTTGTTTTTGTTTTTATTTTGTTTTTTGAAATAGGGCCTCACTCTCACTCTATCACCAAGACTGTAGTACAATGGCACATTCATAGCTCACTGCGGCCTCCATCTCCAGGGCTCAAGCAATCCTCCTGCCATGGCCTCCCAAGTAGCTGGGACTACCAGGATGTCCCACCATGCCCGGCTAATTGTTTTTATCTTTAATAGAGAGGAGGTTTCACTATGTCACCCAGGCTCGTCTTGAACTACTGAGCTCAAGTGACCCTCTCACCTCAACCTCCCAAAGTGCTGAGATTACAGGCATGAACCATCATGCCTGGCCAGTGGCTGGTATTTTTAATGTCATATCCAAGCAACCAATGTCATGAAGGTTTCCCCCTATATTTTCCTCTGAACATTTTATAGTTTTAGTTCTTATGATTAGGTGTTTGATTCATTTCAAGTTTATTTTTGTATTTGGTGTTAGGTAAGGGTCCAGCTTAAATCTTTTACATATGGTGATCCAACTTTCCCAATACCACCTGTTAAAAAGCATAAACATCTTGTAAAATGCCAGAGATTGAGATAGTAGGAATGGATGGTAGGAAACTAAGTTCCTTTTGGAAGAAATAAGATCAATGGAGTAAACCAACGTCAAAGTCTAAACACCAGGAGGAAGGTTGGGTTGGGGAGAGTGTAGATGGGAGAGGAAGAAGACGGAGATTTGTCCACTCCCTGCCACCTTTAATGCTTCACACACAGGCAGAAGTGTCTGGACTTTGAGGATCTTTGCTTGTCTTACAGCAGTCAGGCCTCCGAATCTTCCTGACTTGGAATCAGAGCAGCCAGCCCTGAGGCTAGAAATGACCGGAGATGCCTGGCTTGAAGGGCTTCAGTTCTAACTACAAGCAAAGCCAAAGAGAGTCCTGCCTGGAGTTGAGACACAAACCAGAAATAGAGTAAATAAAGCAAAATTGATGATAATTGAGGCTTAAAGGAGGGAACAAATTTGCGCCTTGATATTGTATTTCCTTAAAAGCAAAAATACCAAAATTAGTATGTAAATGTGAGTAATTAATGGTCAATCCTCTCTATACTATTATTTTAATCATAAGACATTAATCAGGCACCTGCACTCTCTCTGACTCTCTCAGTTAGTGGGATCTAAGTATTCCACTGGGGCCTCCCATCCAGACAGGCAGACCTGAGTACCTGGAAGCAACTCTCCAGACAGCAGAACGGGTGCTTAGGAGGGATTAGCCAGGCCAATCCTCCTTTTAAGTTCAGCCATGACTCAGTCATATAACTATACACATTCAACGGAGGCATAAATGGTTGCTAAGACTTCATTGATAAAGGCTTTAAGACAAAGGATTGAATTTCTAATTATGAAGATTCACACTCAAGCAACGATGAAGAGCTATTTTGAAGGATTCAAGAAGCTACCCAACCTTGACCACCTGGCATAGGCTCTTGTCTGCTCCACCTCTAAGAACATCTGCCCTGGGTTAGTGTGATTTTCAGTAACCAACATTGAACTAGCATTTGTCTAGCACCAACTTCACACACAGCACAAAACTGAGTATTGGGGGAGATTTTATAAAAAGTGAAGAAAGACTTATCTTGCAGGAAGCTGCAGTCTAGCTGGGGATTCACCAGATATACACAAAACAACTGGCAAATCAAAAGTACAAATAAAAATGATATACTTCAAACTACGCATAAATGCTGAAGAATAGACTCATATCAGTACCCTAAACTATGCAGAGTGCAATTCATTATCATCTCCTCCAAGAACACTTCCTATGCAGGGTAAATTCAATTCCTGGAAAAATTAGTCTCTGCCCAGTCACTTTCTCTTCTATCACATGATTCTTTTACATTTTCTATCACACTTACCACTCTCTGAACTTCTCTCATTTGTTTATATATTTATTATTTATGTCAGGATTATTCAGACTACTTGGAATATATAATACACTAGTAGATTGTAAAATAATCTTAATGGGTCACAACTACACTTAATTTTTTTGACTTATTTTTTAACAAAATGAAATAGAGTAGAATAAACAATCAGAATAGAATTGAAAATATGAGAACACATCACTGGACTTTTATTAGGAATTGTGAACACTGTAAGAAATACTGCATCCAATTGGTTTGAGCAGGATTAAGAAAGCTAATAAAAGATTATGATGGGCCATGCACAGTGGCTCATGCCTGTGATCCCAGCATTTAGGGAGACGGAGGCAGGTGGATCACTTGAAGCCAAGAGTTCGAGACCAGCCTGGCCAACATAATAAAACCCCATCTCTATAAATAAATAAATAAATAAGCCAGACATGGTAGCACATGCCTGTAATCCCAGCTACTTGGAAGACTGAGGCAGTAGAATTTCTTGAACTTGGGAGGCAGAAATTGCAGTAAGCCAAGATGGTGCCACTGAACTCCAGCCTGAGTCATGGAGTGAGAACCTGTCTCAAAAATAACTTAAAAAAAAAAAGATTATGAAGAATATGAATTTGTTAGTACAAGACATTCTGCCTTCTAAAAACAAACATCTCATTTGATCTTCTGGAATATGATATGAATATGGCCATCATCTTTATAAGATAATTAGCTGTTTATATTTTATGCTAAAATTAGAGTTCATTTTAAAGCATTTTTCTGAAAGAATATTGTCAAGTGAGATATGTCTCAGGTTTGCATCAAATGTATATTTTGTTAAATTAGCATGAATTTCCCTTTAACAGGATTTCTCCTTATTAGAAAAGAATGATGAAGGAAAACTTAGAGAAATGCCCAAGTTCAACCTAGGACTGTAAATAGTGACAATGCTGAGAACATTATTGATTCTAATTAGTTAACTTCAACTTCATTTGAGATGTCTTTTTTAAAAGAAAAAGAGAATGCACAGCTTTATAAGAAAGATTTTTTTTAAAAAATGTTCAGTACATAAAATCTAACAAATGTGACAAACCCCCATGTGTTATTTCTAATAACACCTTCAAAACTAGAAGGACACTTGGAAACACAGCATGCTGGACTTATTAACAAGTCCTTCAAACATATTAAAAATAAAACAAAGGACAAAAACGATTGGCACAATTTCTCAGTTGTTCTATAAACTGTTTTTTTGTTTTGTTTTTTTGAGACAGAGACTTGCTCTGTGGCCCAGGCTGGAGTGCAGTGGCATGATCTCGGCTCACTGCAACCTCTGCCTCCCAAGTTCAAGCGATTCTCTTGCCTCAGCCTCCCAAGTAGCTGGGACTACAGATGTCTGCCACCATGCCTGGCTATTTTTTTTTTTTTTTTTTTTTTAGTTTTAGTTTTTAGGACAGACAGGATTTCACCAGGTTGGCCAGACTGGTTTTGAACTCCTGACCTCAAGAGATCTGCCCATCTCAGCCTCTCAAAGTGTGAGGATTACAGGTATAAGCCACCATGCCTGGCCTGTTCTATAAACCGTTCATGAGACTTGGTTACATATGGTTGGACAAAAGAGAAAATGGCTCTCACACAGTTGTTGAAAAATTATTCTTCTAACTCTCCAAAGCATTGGTCTAGGCAAAGGTTTCTTGGGTAAGACCTCAAAAGCACAAGCAACTGAAGCAAAAACGGACAACTAGGATCACATCAAGCTAAAAAGCTTCTGCACAGCAGAGGAACAAATCAGCAAAGTGAAGTGATGAACCACAAAATGGGAGGAAATATTTGCAAACTACCCATCTGACAAGGGATTAATAACCATAATATATAAGGGGTTCAAAAAATTCAATAGAGAAAAAAACCAAAATAATCCAATGTAAAAACAGGTGAAAGATCTGAATAGCCATTTCTCAAAAGAAGGCATAAAGATGGCAAACAGGTATAGGAAAAATACTTAATACCAAATCACTGGAGAAATGCATATGAAAACTACAATGAGACATTATCTCACCCCAATTAAAATGACATTTATCCAAAAGACAGGCAATAATGAAAGTGAGTGAGGATGCGGAGAAAGGGAAACCCTTGTACACTGTTGGTGGAAACGTAAATTGGTACAACCACTATAGAGAACACTATGGCAGTTCCTCAAAAAATGAAAAATAAAACTATCATATTATCCAGCAATCCTACTGCTGGGTATATATCCAAAAGAAAGGAAGTCAGTATATCAAAGAGATATCTGCACTCCTCTGTTTAATGAAGCACTATTCACAATAGCCGAGATGTGGAATCAACTTAAGAGCTCATCAACGAATGAATGGACAAAAAAAAAAAGTGTGGCACATATAAACAATGGAATATTATTCAACCGTTAAAAAGAATGAAATCCTGCCATTTATACCAACATGGATAGAACTAAGGGACATTATGTTAAGTGCAGTATGCCAGGTGCAGAAAGACAAATATCTCATGTTCTCACTCATATGTGTGAGCAAAAAAAAAAAAAAAAAAAAAGAATTGAATTATTGGGTACAATTATGGTTACTGGCTGGAGACTGGAAAGGGCAGCAAGGATAGGGTGATAAAGTGGGAATGGTTAATGGGTACAAAAATATAGTTAGATAAAATGAATAAGATCTAGTATATGGTGGCACAATGAGGTGACTATAGTTAACAATAATTTATTGTCTACTTTAAAATAACTAGTAGAATTGGATTGTCCCTAACATAAAGAAATGATAAGTGCTTGGCCGGACGTGGTGACTCATGCCTGTAATACCAGCACTTTGGGAGGCAGAGGTGGGCAGATCACCTGAGGTCGGGAGTTCGAGACCAGCCTGACCAACATAGAGAAACCCTGTCTCTACTAAAAATACAAAATTAGCTGGGTATGGTGGCACATGTCTGTAATCCCAGCTACTCGGGAGGCTGAGGCAGGAGAATCACTTGAACCCAGGAGGCAGAGGTTTCAGTGAGCCAAGATCGCACCATTGCACTCCAGCCTGGGCAACAAGAGTGAGACTCTGTCTCAAAAAGAAAAGAAAAGAAAGAAATGATAAGTGCTTGAGATGATGGATACTCCAATTGCCCTAATATGATTATTACACATTTCATATCTGTATCAAAGTATCACATGTACCCCATAAATATATACAACTATTATGTACCTACACTAATTCAAAATGAAACAACTTTTTTAAAAATCATTCTTTCAAAATAAAAAAAAATTATTCTCTAATGTAAGTAATTATGATGAATATGATTTTTAAATACCAAATCAGCTAATAAATTGAAATGTACAATTCTTTCGGATAGTAATATTTCTAGTCAAATCTGTACTACAGCAGAACCTTCTAGAGCCATGCTTCTCATGTAGTTAAAATCCAGTACAGAGCTTGAGATCCATCCCCAAAAGAGCACAGATACTGCAAGTTGTTAAATTCCTCTCATGTATGCAAAACAACAAGATACATGTGAGTGTGTGGAGGTGTTTGTGTTGTTTAAATTTAACCTCACACACAATGGATTGCATATATTTACAAAAGTGGGAAAATCTCTGTTGGTCAATATTTACTAAAATGGAAAAATAGAGCCAGGCATGATGGCACACACCATTAGTCCCAGCTACGTGAGGAGGGAGTATCACTTCAGGAGTTCAAGGATACAGCATACTATGATCATGTCTGTGAATAGCACTACACTCCCGCTTGGACAACATAGGGAGTCCCCATCTCTAAAAATAATAATAATAAATTTAATTTAGTTTAAATTTAAAAATAAAATAAAATCAAAAAGTAATAATGGAATTATGAATGACAGGGCCAGCTGTTATGGCTAGAAAACAGCAAAGCTATTAAAATATTTGTAAAAACTATTAATGACAGTTGTGTTTAGAAATCAGAATCAATAGAAATGTGCCATTTCTTGAAATAATTCTGCTAAATCTCATAGAAGTATTGGAAAACATCATGAAGGTTGTTAAGTTTATTAAAGAGAGCTCATAAATAGCCAAAATATTGATGTGTTTTAGTGAGATTGAAACAAACCATACTCTGACGCTGAAGCTCACTGAAATTCATCGGTTATCTTACGGAAACGTAAGGGAAAATATTAAGCAGGGTGAATTAACTCAGAAATGACAGTCGCATTTTTCTAGTTAGAAAGCAATCTCATTTGGCAAGCAATCTTGTTTTCAAAAACAATGTTTGAGATTTTAAATTAGTATATTTAATGGAGGTTATTGATTTTTTTTTAAATGAACTTAAGTGTATAACTTCAAGGAGAAAACAACAATATAATTCACCAAGTCAAACACGTTCAAGATTCTAAAGACATTTTGTTATGGCAAGTAAGACTTAAAAGCAATCACCCATAGTTACCTGGCAGGGGAGATACCATGATCATGAAGGTGGTTTTCCCAGGGCAAGGCTTATACATTGCACTCCGGATGTGCTGACCCCTGCGATTTCCCCAAATGTGTGAAACTTGACTGCATAATTTGTGGTAGTAGGGGACTGCGTTTGGGCTTTTCCCTGGTTTTTTAATAAATAAATAAATAAATAAAAATAAAAGCAATCACCCTAGTACCTAATTGTTCCTGAAACTGTTACAACACATTGAAAACGGCATTATTAGTAAAGCCAGTATGACGGAAATAAAATTAGGGATATTGTTACATTTCACTTCTCAGATTCAAACTTGCAATCGTGATTTTCCAGATGATAAGTTATAAATGTAAGATAAAAATTTTCAAATGAAAGACCCATTTGTTTTTTTTTCAAAACCCGGAATCAATTACTGACCTAAACTTGGTACTCAAAAGAGGTGAATGAATTATTGCAGCTTAGTTCTACATTTGTACAAAAGAGTAATCACAAGACATTAAATGAATCATAATTGTAAGGTAAGATTAAAGAAGAATCTCCATTCCTAGGCCCAAAGAATGCATCCTTATTATCACCATTCACAATAATCAATTTGTATGAACCAGGAGTTTCAAACTTTGAAACCAATTAAAACAAAGGAGAGAAAGAAACAGGCTCATGAGTGTATGCACAATGAGTATTATCCTTGTATGTTCTGGACTGGAATAAACTTAGAAGCAGACAAGTACTCCTAGTGCATTAAATAAAATCTTGCCTGACTCCTGTTTTTGTATGGCTTATTTGGGAAATTTCTCTCATGCTGCATTCAAGCTTTCTTGTTTGTTTGTTTGTTTGTTTGTTGTTTGGGGGTGAGGTTTCACTCTGTTGCCCAGGCCGGAGTGCAGGAGCACCATACCTCACTGGAGCCTTTGCCTCCCAGGTTCAGGCACTCCTCCTACCTCAGCCACTGGAGTAGCTGGGACCACAAGCACATGCCACCATGCTTGGCTAACTTTGTTTTATTTTTTGTAGAGACAGAGTCTCATTATGTTGCCCAGGCTGGTGTCAAACTCCTTGGCTCAAGCAATCTGCCCAGCTCAGCCTCCCAAAGTACTGGGATTACAGGTGTGAGTCACCACACCCAACTGCTTTCAAGTATTAATAAAGCAATATTAACTTTATGTTTTTAGTTTTTGTATTTAATAAGAGCAAGTGTTGTTCTACAAAACATTCATTCTATTGTGTGGGGCTGAAATGTGAAACACATTTCTCACTAGGAAGTGTGATTTAAAAGAAAGCTGAAAACCTCCAGTCAGTGTCTGCCCTCCCCTGAAACCAGCCCCTATAGAGTGTAAATTTCAGAAGGGCAAGAATTTAATCTGTCTTGTCCACCACCAAATCTCCAGTAGCACCTAGAACTGTGCCTAGCATAGCTTCAATAAATATTAATATTTGCTGGATAAAGGAACTCACCAAATCAAATGAGAAAATTCAAGCTTATAATGATGTTTTGTTTGCATTCTTGAGACATCTTTCTCCCTTTTGCAGATGTGGGGTTTAGAAAAGATAAAGGGAAGTTACCGTGGTCACTTCCTATGAGGATCTGCAGGTTGCTAAGAACAAGGAAGGACTCCCAGTCCCTTCTAGGTTGGAAGGAGATTCTGGATGACCTTGAGTTTTAGGCCGTAGAAAGCCCTAGATGGAGAATGGCTAAGAGCAGCAGGAGGGATGGGTGCGGGTGAAGCTGCAAGCTGTGCAGCAAGACCGTCACTTTTCAGACTGAATTGAAAGCAGCCTTGCGTTTGAAAGGTTGCGGGACTCTTTCTGGGCTGAGAGAGATGGTCTAGTTTTCATCCCTAACTTTATAGACGTAGGGCCAGAAACTAACAGACGCAAGAAACGGTCTCTGCATATAAAGAGCTGGGAAAGAGTCAAATTTAGGTTAGCCTTAATTTCCTTTTTATAAAATGGGGATAATATTTGTACCATCCCATAGGGATGGTACAAAGATTAACTGAAATAATAAACATGAAATGCTAAGCATCTTGCCTGGCCCATAATACATACTCAATCATAATTAGTTATTATTACTATCACCAATAGAATATGTAATGTTTGGATTTTTTTTTTAAATTGATTCATTCAAATATATATTGGGCAGCTAAGGAGATACGAAGGATTTAAAACATGGTCAGAGATGAGGCAAATGCACACAAATAATAGAAAGCAAAGGGCAAGGTTCACTGAATCACAGCAGTCAGAACAAAGTGTGTTAGAGAACCAAGAGTGTGGGATTGTTTCCAGCCTGGAGAGGCATGAGTGGCAAATCAGAAAAGGGGACTGAGATTAAAATAGAAGACTTCAGTCTGGATTGTTGACGACACTCCATATGGACTATATTTGTCTCTCCTTTTCCTTTCTCCTCCTCTTTGGGCTTCATTTAACAGTAGTGCCCAGGACCGTTCAATGCACTTTTTCTATGCTTGCTTGTATTTTTGCTTTAATGTCTACAGAACTAGGTCCTTTTGGTGTTTCAGGATTTTTTTCCTGTTTTTTGAAGGATTCTTGTCCTTTCGATCTTGGTGTTGATGGTTTTGAGTCTTTTCCATTCTGATTTTTTTGTGCATTTTTGGCTGGAGTATCGTGTATAGATTTCTTCACTGGCACTTCTTCAGTTTTGTCATCATCAAAATCATCATCATCGTCTTCAGCAGCCGCAAGTTTTACTTTTTTCTGTGGAGCCTTGCTACCACCTCCAGGGGCAGACCGCTTTCCAGACATACTTAAGAGTTTCACAGCCTCCTCCTCTTCATCTTCTGACTCTGCATCCTCCTCCGCAGCTGGTCCACTGATGTGCCCTGGCCCTGCACTGGATGTGCACTTCAATCGTAAGAGGGCTGGTGGTGTTACTTCAAAGCCCCCAAGGGAAACCGTTGGCTGTACAGACATTTTCAAAGTTGCCAATGTTACTTTAATTGGACTGCCTTCGTAATTCATTGCCTCTGCTTCAACAATGTGCAATTCATCCTTTGCACCAGCTCCTAAACTGACCGTTCTTAAAGACACCTGGTGCTCATTTTCATCATCATCTACCTTAAAGTGATCATCTTTGTTGGTCTTTAGTTCACAACCAAAAAGATAATTCTGGAGCCCCATGGTACTCATGTCCATGCCTATCAAATCTTCCATAGGTGGTGACACGTACTTAGGGGGAAGAGAAGGCGGAAGGAGATAAAAGACCACTGCTCGAAAGAATAGCCGCACAGGACAGAATCACACCATGGAGATATATATATATATATATATATAATTTTTTTTTTTTTTTAATTTTTACTAAGGCTTGCTCTGTCGCCCAGGCTGGAGTGCGGTGGTACAACCTCAGCGCACTGCAACCTCCACCTCCCAGGTTCAAGCAATTCTCGTGCCTCAGCCTTCTGAGTAGCTGGGATTACAGGTACCTGCTAGAAATAGGGTTTCACCATGCTGGCCAGGCTGGTCTCCAACTCCTGACCTCAAGTGATCCACCTGCCTCGCCCTCCCAAAGTGCTGGGATTACAGTTATATTTGGGAATATTAACAGAGGGTTTTTTTTTTCCCTTGTGCTTCTTGATAGCCATTACTCTTTTCTCTATCATTCTGTCACATTCCACACACATTGTTCTCAGACAGAAAGTAGATAAAGCTGAGAAGAAAAATCTGTTGAATGTCTGAATGGATTTATTTTAAACCCATAGTAGAGACAACAGCTTGAGAGGCAGGACTTTCTTTGATTCTGAAAGCTGTGCATTTTTGAGAAAGAACAAAACAAATGTGTAGCTGCTCCCTAAGTTTTGGTATGGAGCCCAGAGCCCACCCTCTGAACCAAGTAAACCCACTAGCAAGGCAATATTTTTTAAACTGTGGACTGAGACCTCTTGCATCATAAAATTGGTTTATCGGAATAAAACCAGCATTAAAAGAAACAGAATACAATGAAATAGGAAATGCCAGAGTTCATTGCAAGGTCCTGGTAATGTTGTTTCATGAAGTTGTTGTTTCATGTGTGTTGTGTATGTGTGCTCAGCTGAGATATAAATCACATTTTCTTTATGGTCACACTCAAAGAAATTCATACATCACCAGGGATTCTATAGCAGGGAACACATGTGTCTCTCCTCTGAGAATGTACCAGGGAGAATCATAGTTTCTGGGAGAATTTCCACATCCAGAATGGCATTGGAAGAACAGAGCGGCCAAGATCTAGGGTGGCCGCAC
This sequence comes from Plecturocebus donacophilus, assembly GCA_004027715.1. Taxonomy (NCBI): domain Eukaryota; kingdom Metazoa; phylum Chordata; class Mammalia; order Primates; family Pitheciidae; genus Plecturocebus; species Plecturocebus donacophilus. The sequence continues at coordinate 52,688 of PVKP010000755.1, forward strand.
AGAGCCCCATGCATCTTGGTGAGGCTGGGGAAAAATTTGAAAAGTTTCTACGGCCACCAAAAGGGATGCAGAGAGGTTCTGAACAAGGCAAAAGGATCCAAAGGAGCTGCAGTCTGGACCATAGTGATGCAGGCAAAGGGAGGTGACAGTGGAAACTTGGACATCAGAAACTAGTGCTGGCTCAGGACAATGAGACCAAGTGGCAAGAGTCACCAATCAGTGGATACGGGTGTAGACAGAATGTCATGATGGGCCAGACACTGCTTTTCTCTCTTCACCAACATGACACATGAATCCTGCCTCACAGACACACGCCCTCTGCAGCTACAGAGACTGAAAAAAACATGGGGGAATAAGGGGAGGGAACTTCAGATTTGCTGCTCAATGACTATGTTTTAATTCTGTTTTAAAACAGAATGGGGCCAGGTGTGGTGGCTCACACCTGTAACCCCAGCCCTTTGGGAGGCTGAGTTGGGCGGATTGCTTGAGCCCAGGACTTCGAGACCAGCCTGGGCAACATGGTGAAACCCTGTCTCTACTAAAAATGCAAAAAATTAGCCAGGTGTGGTGGTGTGTGCCTGTAGTCTCAGCTACTCAGGAGGCTGAGGAGGGATAATTGTTTGAGCCCAGGAGGCAGAGGTTGCAGTGAGCTGAGATCATGTCACTATACTCTAGCATGGGCAACAGAGCAGAAGCCTGTCTCAAAAAAGAGAAAAAAAGTCAGAATGGGTCTGATGGTACATTCCAAACACAAGTTAGATAAAAATAAAAATTTAAAATAAAAATAAAAACAGAATGGGCACTGGGTGCAATGGCTCACACCTGTAACCCCAGCACTTTGGGAGGCTGAGGTGGGAGGATTGCTTGAGCCCAAGAGTTTGAGAGCACTCTGGGCAACAAAGTGAGACTCCCATCTCTACAAAAAAATTTTTTAAATTATCCAAGTGTGATGGCATGCATCTGTAATCCCAACTGCTTGGGAGTCTGAGGCCGGAGGATCCCTTGTGCCCAGGAGGTTGAGGCTACGGTGAACTATGATTGTGCCACTGCACTCCTGCCTGGGTAACAGAGCAGGATTCCATCTCCATAAAATAAAAGATAAAAAACAGAAAGGGCTGGATTTATCTTGAATTAGGAAGACCGCATTTTCTGCTGCCAAGCAGACATTGGAGGTTGAGTTAATGATTTGAGGTCAGTTCTAGGAAAATTAAGTTCCATCTTGAACACCAGGGGCTGTGACTGTATAAAATATCAAAACAGACGTGCTATTATTAATGAAGCCTTTGGATTTGGCAACTAGAAGGTCATGAACAACCTCCAAAAGGGCAATTTCCATCATGGTTAGGACAGAAGCCAGATGGGAATGCGGTCAGAACAGAGTGGTCAGAATAAACTGCTTTTTGGAGACACTGGTGAGCAGTGTGGGTGTGGGTGAGTATGGATCACAGGCGTGAGGGAAAGTTCCATTTATTTAAATGGACTTTATAGGCAGAAGTTGTAGGCAGATGAGAAGGGCTTACACAGAGCTGTCCTGGGGTAAAGGTAGGAGCCAGTGGGCATCAGATACATTACTACTCAGGTGAAAACTGGTCAAATCTGCAAAGGCAAGGTGCTCACGTGATGGTAGCACTCACAGTGGTCCCGTAGGGTGATGTATGGAATGGGAAGAAAGGCATTTCTCATGATGTGTGTCTGATCAGTGCTAGTCTTTGACTTCCGTCTCCTTCTGGGGTTCAGCACCCCAGGACCTGTGAAGGTTGGAGACCCCATGGAAAGGTTCCAGAGTCCTTAGGAGCTCCTAGGAGCCTCGTTCAATGTTACGGCTCTTCATTTAAACCCCGTTGCCCAGTGGCTGTTGAGGTCTGCCTGCCCTTGTTCTCTGATCACTGCTCGGTTGACCCTTTTCTGTGTCCTCTACAATCACAACAGTTTCTCGGTCACAAGGGACAACTCTGTGAAGGCACTCGAACGGAGGGCTCAGAATGGAGGCAAGGCATGTTTATGAAACAAGTCTCTCAAAACCTGACGTTTCCCAAGGAACAAGGGCTGTCTGTCCGGCCCTGGCACTCAGTCCTGTCTCCCTCCCCCGCCCTCCGTGTCAAAGGCTTCTCTGAGGAGACCGTGACGTCACTTCCTTCGGGTGACGCAGGGCCGTCTGACCTCACGCCCACCGCCTTTGGCCGCTGACCCCCGAGGAAGTGCGGCAGCGGCCGGCCGCAGCCGGGCACGCCCTGAGCTCGCTCTCCTTTCTCCCTCCGGCTCACCTCTGGGTGCGGTCCCAGATGCCGTGAGGAAGTGCACGGTCTTCAAAATATCTCGGTGCCTCCCGGGCCCTCAGCTACTTCCTGTGGAAGCCATGGAGAACTGCAGGGGTGAAGGCACACCGCTAGGTGGCTCCACAAGACCTGGTTTGTTTCCATAGGTGCCATGCTGCTGCAGATCAGACGCCCCTCTACCACGTGTGTCGGGGCTGGAGGGGCAGGGGTGGGGGGCTGGGGAGGTGCCCAGTGGGGAGAATGGGGAGGCAGAGATAGAAGTTTCAGAAAACCTAAAGTTAAAAATGCCTAAATTTACAAAGCAGGTATGTTAAAGGGTTATTCTTAATGCCTACCGTGGAAGGAGAGCAGAGCTCCTTCTTATAGGAGAATTCCCTTGATATTTTTAGTCCTTTTTAGTTCATCAATTATTTAGCAGAGAAACTGAAGTGTGAGCCTACTCGCATTTCTGGCTACTGAAAATGAATCAGAAATAAGGACATTGCATGAGATCTGAACTCTAAGAATCTGATTTGCATTCATTTTCATTCATAATCAGAAATTTGACATGTGCCTACTACCTGCCACACCCTGGGCTAGGTGCTGAGGAGAGAGCTGTGAACAGCACTCTGTACTCTCAAGGAACTTAGATTTTTTTTAAAATGCACTGTACATAGAAAAAAGAGTGTACAGTTTCTCCAGCTCTGTCATTCTATGATTCCATGACTATACCCCTTCCCTTGCACAGCTCTCACATGAGGTATGGAATAATAAGACTCAGTTAATCCACCAAAATTAGATGCTACACAGATTTTCTGGAGTAGAGTGGCAGTGTAATTTCCGGTATGTGGTCATTTTACCATCAAGAGTTCCAGAAGAAGTGATGCCATGGAATTTCCAAGTCTCTCTTCTTTATCTGTTTATTACCTTCTTAGGTCATCTGCCAGTGCCAGGACAATCATCTGAGACATGGGCCGCTCCTGGGGCAGAAAAAGCATTGGCAGGCTGAAGACCACAGACTGAAATACACAAATTGGAAAATAAGAAAGAAAAGTGATCCAAAGTCCAGGACACCAAGAAGACTGTAGAAAAACTCCGAATGTAAAGGTGTGGCATTTCTAAGCACTGCCAAATTGATTTCTCCAGCCAAGTCAAGCATGACACAATGGAAGCCAGCTTCCAGATGTCCCACATGAGAAAGCACATGTGTATGTGCACAGAAGCACACGTGAGAACTCGTTAGGAGAAAGGGTGTTCATATGGAGTCATGGAACACCAGAGCTGGAACATGCTTTCAAGCTAATTTAATCCGTCCTCTCATTTTATAAATGCAGATACCAGGCCTGCAAAGGAGAAGGACTTGCCCAATATCTAAGAGTCACCATTGACAGAACTAAGACTAACTCAATATCTTGATCCCCAGTTCATAACTCGTCTATTTTATCTGTTCTTAAAGGATTATAGACGTGTTTGCTGCCTTTCTTACTTGAATTTATGTTCCTTTACATGTTATAGTGGTTGAATGGTGCCACCACCCCCCGACCCACACAAAAAAAGATACAGAATCTGTGGATATGCCCCTATTTTTATCTTTATTTTTAAATTTTATTTATTTGTTTGAGACAGGGTCTCATCTATCACCCACATTGGAGTGCAGTGGCACAATCGTGGCTCACTGCAGCCTCAACCTCCTAGGCTCAGGTGATTCTCCCACCACAGCCTCCTGGGTAGCCGGGACTGCAGGTGCACACCACCACACCTGGCTAATTTTTTTGTAGAGATGGGGTTTCACCATGTTACCCAGGCTAGTTTCAAATATCCTTATTTTCAAAAAGGATCTTTGCAGATGTAATTAATTAAGGATCTTGAGATTATGTTTGATTAGGATCAGCTTATATCCAATGACAAGTATCTTGTGAAAAGGAGAGGAAAGCAGAGGAGAAGAGGGGAGGGCAGAAGAGGGGAGGGCAGAAGAGGAGAGGGCAGAAGAGGGGAGGGCAGAAGAGGGGAGGGAAGAAGAGGGAAGGAAAGAAGAGGGGAGGGCAGAAGAGGGGAGGGAAGAAGAGGGGAGGGGAGAAGACACATGGAGAAGAAGGCAACGTGAAGACAGAGATTGAGGTGATATATCTACAAACCAAAGAACCCCAAGGATTGCTTGCAGCCACCAGAGCCAGGAGAGAGGCATGGAACAGCTTTTCCCTCAGTGCCTGCAGAAAGAACAAACTCTGCTAGCACCTAGAATTTAGAAATCGGAGTGCAGAACTGTGAGAGAATAAATTTCTGTTGGTTTAAGCTACCAGGTTTGTGGTACTTTGTTACTGCAGCTGTAGGAAGCCAATACATTTATATGCCCCAATTCCTTTAACTGTCTTTGTTCCATTCTTTCCTTACCTTGAAGAGGGAGGCATTCTTTGCACACAGTAGCACATCATGGTTATGAGATGCTGTTGCTACTGGCAGGCGACAGATTGCTTAGGGATGGTCCTCTTGGAAAAATCTAAACATGTTGTACTCTAAGTGCCACTAACTGAAACCAGCCTTGAGAAGTTCTCAAGAAGGGCCTTCCAAATGCCCTAAAGCTGTCTTCATATGACCAAAAGGAGAGCCAATGGGAAAAGAACACAACAGTTTTTCCCCATCCTAGATGCTGAGTGTGGTCATGACTGGCTTTTACTGGAACTGTGTTCTCTCTGGTAATATGAGAGGCAGTTATCAGTGTGATCCTTTCTTTATCATTTGGTTTTGTTTTTGTTTTTGTTTCTGTTTTGAGACAGGGTCCCGTTCTGTTGCCCAGGCTGCAGTGCAGTGGCACAATCTCGGCTTACAGCAGCCTTGACCTCTTGGGCTCAAGTGATTCACCCACCTCAGCCTCCTGAGTAGCTAAAACTACAGGTGCATGCCACCATGCCTGGCTAATTTTTGCATTTTTGTAGATACAGGATTCCCCCCCATGTTGCCCAGGCTAGTCTCAAACTCCTGGGTTCAAGCAGTCCATCCACCTTGGCCTCCCAAAGTGCTGGGATTACAGGTATGAGCCACCGTGCCCAGCCCACTTAGGTCTTTAAGTGGCTTTGGATGGTGCAGGGAGTGGGGAGTCACACCTCAAATGAATTTAAAATAGAACTGGAATTATAAGTAATATTATAAGGCAAATCTATCACGTAATGCAATGGCTTCAAGCATATTTTTCCTTTTCATGTGGTTGTTGGCAAATATCTGGAAGGGGAAAGAGGATCATCCTTTTAGGACACTTTCTCTTTGTGTTTCTCAATGTTGCAGAAATAAACACACAACTTTAATTTGTTCCCCAAAGGAAGAAATAATAAAAACAACCTACTCAAAACCAGTCAGAGTTGCTGGAAAAATCAGGAAATAGCTTTTGTGGTTTGCTTGTTTGTTTTTCTCCATAATTTTCCAGGAAATCTAGTAAAGACAGTAGCTGCCCTTTAGATAACACATTCATTCCAAGGGCCAAAGAGATTGGTGCATATGCTGAAGCTGCCTCCTGTCCTGAGCACATCTCTCCTTTGAGCTCATGGCACCCCAGGGCTGAGCTCAGAGCCACGGCATAAAGAAGTCAGTGGTGTCAGTCTAAGGAAAACAAGACAGCTGATATCAATCTTGTTTAGAATAATGTCATCTGATGAATTATTTCCACTTTGAGACCAGACTGAGATTTAAACATGTCAAAGAATGGACCTAAACTGCTGGGTGGACAAGAATAGTCAATTTGTAGATTTGCTGTATGGAGTAGGAACAGAAGGGAGGAGGTTTGGTGTCCATCTGGTTGGAGGGAAAAATGAAAGGCCAAAGTGGAATTTGTTCCACACCTGGCACTTTAGTTTGGTACGTGAGCCTGGTAGAAAAGGGGCTGTGAGCTGAAGCTATACTATGGGTCTTTGTGAGAGACTCAGTGAGGCCCGAGGCAAGAGTATCATTCTTACTTTCCCAAGGGACCAGCATGACACAGGTTGCTGGACAGATGGGCCAGAACATAGTGCTGTTCTGGCCCTCATGGATTGGAAAGTTTGGCCTCTGGATTTAGTTGGCTTGGATGTTGAAATTCTGATTGTGGTGGCCAGAAGCTGGGGCAATGGAGAGTCACTCTCAAGAGGTTTTGTGGACAGAGAACATTGGATGGGGCTGCGACCAGAGAAGAGAGACAAGCCTAGAGGAATCTATGTTGACTATAATAACAGGGTCACCATTCGTAAGGACATGTGAGACATATTCTATGACGTTTGGATGGAAGGAACTTTGTTGAAACAAATAGAAGGTCCTAGTTGAGCATGTGGTAAAAAGAGTCAAAACTTGGGTTATTAGTATTATTTTGTGTGTTTTTTGTAGAGACGAGGTTTTTCCATGTTACCCAGGCTGGTCTCAAACTCCTGGACTCAAGAGATTCACCCTCCTCAGCCTTCCAAAGTGCTGGGATTACAGGTGTGAACCACGGTGCCTGGCATGGGTTACTACTATTAAGGTGCCCCCCTTGGTACCCAAGAAACACTAAGGTTGAAACTGCACCTCATCTAACAGGCCATGTTTTCAAACTGTGCTCCATAATAGTCTAGGTTTTCTGAGGAGATCCTTGAGACTGGATAAGTGGCTTATAGCAGGGGCTGGGCCTTCTACCACCAACTCAACATCAGCCACTATCTCACCTATTTTACCTACAGTAAGAGGAGCTTTATAACAACAAAAAGGTCTTCATAGCTTAATGGAACAGTCTCGAACACCTCTGCTTTAGGGCACCCTTGACTAAGCCTGGCAACATGTACCCAGTCGATTTTCAATGAATAACACATTTACTTGTATATGCAATCGAGCCAAAAGACGATTTGAAGCAGTAATAACTTTTTATTAATGGATGAGACAAGAGTAAGTGATTTATTTCTAAAACCCACTGAAAATAACAAAGCAATTAAAATATTAAATGTTTGGGAATACTGTTTTATTCCTTTTGCACAAACCAGAAATGAACAAACACAAATCTTAATGTCAGACATTTATAGTGATTCTATCTATTGGAAATAAGCAAAATAGTAGTAAACCATCCTTTATACCTTTGTTTTAACTATATTTCCAAGTTATAGTTTATGAGCCTGTTCAGCAGTTATTATCTAATTTTCCATAGCAAGAAAAAACATGGCCAACTTACAAGTTGTGCTTCTGTATTCATTTCGGTTAACAGATTATTATTGTTTTTTTTTTAAAGGAGGTTTTGGCCAGGAGCCATTGCTCATGCCTGTAATCCTAGCACTTTGGGAGGCCAAGGCAGGTGAATCACATGAGGCCAGGAGTTTGAGACCAGCCTGGCCAACATGGTGGCCCCGCTACTAAAAGTACAAAACTTAGCTGAGCACGGTGGCGCATGTCTATAATGCCAGCTACTCAGGAGGCTGAGGCACGAGAATCCCTTGAACCCAGGAGGCAGAGGTTGCAGTGAGCTGAAATCGTGCCATTGCACTCCAGCCTGGGCAACAGAGCAAGACTCTGTCTCAAAAAAAAAAAAAATAATAGAAAGAATGGTTTTTAAAGATTAAAGTTTCATTAATAAATAAGAATTGTCTGAATGTTGTCAACAGTTGTGAATGTCACTGCCTTCATAACACACAGATCAATAAGGATTTTCTTCTCGGCAGAAGTCTCAATGAAAATAGCATGTGTGTGTGTGTCTGTCTGTCTTCCTATATGTTTTTATTTTATGATAAAAAGGTTTAAAACTAAATCGATGATCATGTCAAACTTTTTTTTTAAGTATGCACAGTTTTCAACAAAAGAGTCAAAGAAATTTTGGAAAGATTTATTTATGCATCTTCGTCTTTACAAGTTGTAACTGTTCCTAGAGAGTGGCCGAGCAGCTAGGGTCACCTGTGTGCAGGCTTTGCCCATTACGTCAGTGCCCATCAAGCAGGTATGTGAGGCTGAGACCAGCTCACATCCTCCCTGCTGAGCAGCCCACCCAGACCCCCGCTGCATCTGTCTCTAATGTGCCCACAGGCGCAAGTCACTTGTAAAAGCAGGAGACTCATCTGTGAACTGGAAGGTAAATGGATGCTTTCAGAATATTTCTAGACTTCTGATGTGCATCTTTTAACCACTGTTTGTTTGTTTTTTATTTATTTATTTTTCTTATCAAAATCAAAGCTGTAGGCCAGGCACGGTGGCTCACACCTGTAATCCCAGGATTTTGGGAGGCTGAGGTGGGTGGATCACTTGAGGTCAAGAGTTTGGGACCAGCCTGGCCAGATGGTGAAACCCCATCTCTACTTAAAATATAAAAATTAGCCGAGCGTGGTGGCATGTGCCTGTAGTCCCAGCTACTCCGGAGGCTGAGACAGGAGACTCACTTGAATCCACAAGGCAGAGGTTGCAGTGAGCTGGGATGGCACCACTGCACCACTGTACTCCAGCCTGGGTGATAGAGCAAGACTCCATCTCAACAACAACAACAACAACAAACAAATCAAAGCTGCAGCATTTTAAACCAGAGAAAGGACAATATCTAACCTAATAAGCAAAATGCTGAAATCTCACAGAATTCTCAAATCTGAAAGATGTTCAATATATATTTAACCACCTTTTATCAAAATGTATCACAGAATGCCACCTGCCACCATGATTCAGGATGAAAGCCACATCTGCCCGTCCACTGCAGTGGTCCAGCCTGCAGTCTCTGTTCCATACCAGTAAGCAAAAGTAGTGAAACAGCCACTGGCTCAAGTTTTCCCAAGTAATAAAGTCACTTTGCTTAGTCTTCAGAATGCTGTTCCTCTTGTTAATCTATCAGCTTCTTCATTGCCTATAAACCCTGGGATGACCAGGAACAAGGATCCACTGAATGTCCATGCCTTGAGTGAGCTTCTCCAGTGTCCTAGTGTCACAAACTCCTTTTGTTCATCACCTCTTTCTCTGTACTTGTCTTCCACCCATGCTTCTTCCAACCTTGAACCCAGTTAGTTATACCATTTACAGTAAACACACTCCCTGTGCACAGAACCAATTTATTGATGTTTGCAGGCTTTGCTTGCTCTATGGCATTGCAGGCTGCATCAATTTCTACTCTTGGTTTGTCTGTAACCCAGAAAGTCTAATGCCTACATTTAGAGGATGGCCTGGCCCCCAGTAAACATCAGTTCCCACTAGTGCCCTCTTCCACTCATTACTGGAACAGCAGCCATCAGTGTAGACAACAAAGCCTCCCATGTAAGAAGATGTCTCTGCTCACTGGAGGCGCTGGCTCTGTGATTTGCTTCACAGGCTTTGCACATGGCTCTGTGCTTTCATCCCCATCTTTGTTCAGTGGCTCGCAGAGTCCCTTGCTGGCTTTTGTTTGTGATTCTTGTATTTTTCTGCCCTTCTGAAACTTCCAGGCTTGCAGATTTCCTGACAAAGGCCCAGGCCTCATCTTCTGTGGCAAACTTCTTAAATCTGGCAGCAGAAAATGGGTCCAGCTATGCTCTACACTCATTCCAGGTCAGAAAGACCTGGTCCTGCAGACCCTCCTCACAGCATAGGTTATCCTGAAACTGCAACAGTCCCTGCTGCAGCGCACAGTGGTCAAGGTGACTCTGTGGGCCAGGGACAGAGGCCGGCTCATGGCTCACTCCCATCTCACACCAGTGCAACCCCAACAGTGCCCACCAAAAACAGCTTCAGTAAAAGTATACTCTGAGGCCAGACGTGGTGACTCATGCCTGTAATTCCAATACTTTGAGAGGTGAAGGCAGTGGATCATTTAAGTCCAGGAGTTCGAGAGCAGCCTGGTAAAACTCCAGCTCTACTAAAAAAGATAACAAAAAATTAGCCGGGTATCGTGGCCTGCACCTGTGGAGGCTGAGGTGGGAGAATCACCTGAACCTAGGAGGTCAAGGCTGCAATGAGCCCAGATAGTGCCACTGCACTCCAGCCTGGGTGATTGGAGTGAGACCTTATCTAAAAAAACAAACAAAAAAACAAACCAAAAAAAACACTCTGAGGCATACTAAAGACTTAGCTAATTATTCTCCTCTATGATCAGTTGATGTACCATTTGCAAGAACTTACCCATTTGTGTAGCTGTGTCTGATAGGAGGGGCCTGCTCCAGGGCAGAGCATTCTTTTGAGGACCAAAGCTAGCCAGATCAAAGTATTTGAAAAAGGCCTTGTCATAAATCTATCAAATCCCCTATGCCTTAAGCTAAGCTGCTAAGAAAAAAAACGTGATCTTCTAGAATGTTCTTGAGAACTTTATTTTGAAAGGTAGATAACATTTTCTGAAAGCCTCTGCACTTGATAAGATTATTTTGTTCAGCACAGATCATAACTATAAGAAGCTATTCCAAAAGAGGGGTGAGCATTACCTAGAATTCGATTGAAGCCAGTTGCACTACAGGCTGGGGGAAAGGGGATATCATGAATCAGAACATACGGACCAGACACAGCTCTTCCCTGAGTAGCCATAGACAAGTCCAAGAGACGTGGCATAACTGCCGTCTGTTTCCAAGCAGGCAAAGTGATCCAGAAGGGTCTGATCAGAAGGGGCCAAGTGGGAATCGAGTTTCATGAGTTCTTGGCAGCAACGATGCTCGCCATTAGGGGTAGACTGAAATGCTAACAGGAACCAGCCAGCTCCATGTGAGGCGTGAGACCGGGATTAGGCCCAAGTCCTGGGAAGCTGAGCTGGCAGCAACCAGCTAGGCGGCTGGAACACAGGCTAGGGCTACCTTGGATGCCAAAGACCAGGACAAAAGGGACCTAGCAGACAGCCTGGCTATTTGTGCACCTGGCAGCCAGCTTCAAGGCCATGTTCTGAGTGCTCCAGCCACAGACAAAAAGCAGCAGCAAAGGGTCTTCACTTCCCATTCTTGATGGGAGAGAAATGCAGCCTCTAGCCTGAGCTTCCAAAGCCCATTCTAAGCTCTAGCCAGGACACGGTGGAACAGGGCTGTGGACCATTGCATGGCAAAAGGTGACGGTAGGCCTAGGAAATCCTGAGTTTTAGAGTGGCCAACTAGTGGGGTATTCACAGATTAGGTATACTTCTTGGTAGACTGCCACCGAAGCCCCTGATTCCACATCTATATTTTGAAAATGTGCTTTTACTGAGGATAAACTTTTCTCTCGCTAAATGGACATAAGTTAATTCTACATTCAACATAGATTTTAAAAACCACACACATCCTCAGAAGAATTTTTGAATCCTTTGGAGAAGCGTGAGACAGTAGCTTTCCTATTTCCCCCCGTAAATGGACCACATCTTTGCTTTTGTGCATTTTCCTTAGATGCTGGGAATCAGTCCCAAAAGCTGTTGAATAGGGATTTTCTAATGTAAAACAAATTCAGGTTCACATTTAGACAATACTAAATGCAAGTGTGCAAGATCACGTCACCACTTCGCTCTTAATTTTTAACAGTCCAAAAAGCAAGTATCCAGAAGCCGCTTCCAAGTCCTGACGCTACACGCAAGTTGCTGTCTGGAACAGTTTCCACCATGCCGCATAACCCCCTGGATGATTAGCAAAAATCGCTTTCCACTTACTACTTGCAGCTGTTTGGAATTCCACATTGCTGCTCTGCTGAGTAGCAGAGCCTAACTGGGCGAGCTGTACAGTAAACACATGAATCTCTGCCAGCGTTGGCATCTAACAGCACTATGATTTGCAAACATGTTGAATTGCTATTTTATTCAATAAGCGAACTTACAATAGAAAATAGATTTGGAAGTTACATCAAACTTGTTTATCCTGTTACAGTGGGCTGGGTAAAGCTATTGTGCTTTGGTTATAAAGAAATCCCTGTCGGGAAGCAGCAGGCGGAGTCTCTGCTATTTTTTCCTAAGCTAATATTAAGCACTCAGAGTATACCTAAGTCGCACTGACTCACTCTACATGGAACCAAACACCCTCTCCCTTTAAGACCTCTTTTCCCCAGCACTAATTCCATAGTTTGGATCAACTAATACTAATTATGCTGTCTCTTAGTCTCAGTGTTATTCATCAAATGCTACTTTTCTCTCTGTATTTCAAGAAAAATATAAATTAATATATAATATTTGGTGGAAATGTATGTGTATATATGTGCACGTATGTACATATGTATATGTATGTATGTATGTGTCTATGTGTGCATGAGTGTGTGTAAATTTCCTCATGTCAGGACTGTGTCTTTTACATCAGCTGAGAGCTCTCCAAGGGCAGCAGGCTGAGTCTCCTCTCTCAGTATTAGATGGTCCTGAAATGATTCTACCCCCATCCCCATCAGTCAAGAGACACACTCCATCCTGGGACTGGAGTTCCTTGACCCTTGTGCGGAGCAGAAGGGGCAGTATCTTCTGTATGTGACTGAATGAAGGGAGGGCAGTGAGCTCAGAGCAGAACAACACAGGATGAGGAAGAAAACTCTCAAAGATTTGCCCAGATAATAACAGCACTTACTTTGCCAGCTTTTTCCATCTTAGCAAATGGGTGTGGTCATTATAAGAAGGTGACTATTTCCCCCAAGTAAATAGGGTATGCTATTTGGTGGAAAGGGAAATTGTAAGAGAAAGTGTCTCATTTCTGCAGTTTGAAAGCAAGTAATCTCTGTAGTCTGGGTGTCTATTTACACTGCTTTTCAGCAATAAAGGGTAACATTACCTTAATAACCTGCTCATCTGAGGCAGGGAGAATACTTAAGACATCAGAGAAAGAGGCATTTACTCTGATGAGCCACTTTCCCCAAACAGCACAAAATCGACACCATTCGCCCAGGAGATATTTTTTTTCTGGATTTCTAAAAATATTTCCTGGTTATGGCATGTGATCTAACATATAGGCACCCTCGGTGCACTCTTCTGCAGCCCCTCAACTTCCCCACTGCCATCCCTGCCAGAGAGGGAGGAAAGGGGAAAATCCATGGAGCACTGGACTTTGAAACAAGAAAGTTTTGCCAGTTAAAACCCCAACTAAGGCCGGGCACGGTGGCTCACACCCATAATCCTGGCACTTTGGGAGGCAGAGGCAGGTGGATCGCTTGAGCCCCAGAATTCAAGACTAGCCTGGCCAACAAGATAAAACCCCATCTCTACCAAAAATACAAAAAGTAGCTGAGCATGGTGGCATATGCCTGTGGTCCCAGCTACTTGGGAGGCTGAGGTGAGAGGATCACTTGGGCCCTGGAGGTGGAGACTGCAGTAAGCCAAGATCGTGCCACTGCACTCTAGCCTGAGTGACAGAGTGAGACCCTATTTCAAAAAAGGAAGAAAGAAAGAAAGAAAGAAAGGAAGGAAGAAAGAAAGAAAGAAAGAAAGAAAGAAAGAAAGAGAAAGAAAGAAAGAAAGAAAGAAAGAAAGAAAGAAAGAAAGAAAGGAAGAAAGAAAGAAAGAAAGAAAGAAAGACCCAACTAAGTAATTGTGAAGCAGAAAATGTTTTTATAATTTGATCTCAGTGCTCCCAGAAACACCTCTGGGAGAATATCAGCTCTGCTTCCAGCTAGAAAGGTTGTTTTCTCCTCTTCTCTTTTTTCAAGGAGACCGCTGGACATTTCTGACCTAGGCACTGCCCTCTTTTAGGTAACAGGAGCACTTATTTCAAAATGGCCTTTTTTTGACACTACTTCAAAAGCTGCCGGATGACAAGCTGCACCCACTCCCACACCCACAGCTACAGGGCATTGTTCTTGGTCCCAGCCAGCTTGGAAACCTCTCGTCTCAACTTGCATTTAAAAAGGATCCGAGGACAGATTCAGGGAAGATTTTTTTTTTTTTCATAGATATGGCCTGAGGCATACAATGTTTTTTTTTTTTTTTTTTGTCATCAACAACTAGTACTTACAATGCAAGCAGATGCCTTTCCTTTGAAAAAGCTTAGTTGGGCATTATGGCAGTGATGTGGACTGGGAGTCTGCACACACAGTAAGCTATTGATTCAGCCTCAGCTAAATCAAAACTTGATCAGTTTGACCTTCGAAGAAAGGGTTGGGTCTTTTTACTTTTTTTTTAACCTATTAAAAATAAAGGTGAATTGAAAGGGTAGTCAAAATCAGAGAAAGCATGTTCAATCTATGTAGCATGCTTCTAAGAACCCAAGGATATTACCAGCATGGGAATGAATGTTGCTCTGTACAAAACAGTCTTATCTGTTCATTAACCATGTTCCATAAAACTGCCTCTGAAAAACCCTATGAACAGTTAACTAAAAATACTTGAAATGGAATCAATCTTCACAATTATTTTGTAACAGGCTATGATGAGACGGAAAAGTTTAGGTTGAATTATTGAGTTCAAATCTTGACTTACTCACTAAGAAATACTAGATAAATTGCTTAACCTCTCAGAGCCTGAGCTTTCTGCTTATTTGTAAGAAGATTCTTCATTCCAAAGAGTAAATGGAATATTGTTTATAAAAGTCTTACTGATGCGGACAGGAGGTAGGGAAATACTGGGTAGAAGAGAGTGGTTCCCCAGTAAAGGCCCCACCCTAAAGCCTGGAAACCATGGCTCTAAATGAGAACAGTTATCCCTGTTTTCCTGTTTGAGTGTTTTCCAAACCAACCCTGGCCCACCACACCCTCCATTCTGTACCCATAAAAACCTCAAACCCCAGGCTCCACAAGCAGAAGAGCAGCAGAGGAGAGAAGAGAGGAAGTGTCTGAATGTTGAGAGGAGCTCAGCTGGGAGCAATTGGAGAGGAGAATAGCTACAGGATTGCCGAACTCCAAGGGAAGATCATCTTCCCACTCCATCCCCTCTCCAGCTCCCCATCCCAATGAGCACCACCTCCATTACTCAATAAAATCCTGCATTCACCATCTTTCAAGTCTGTGTGACCAGATTCTTCCTGGACATGGGACAAGAATTCAGGATGCACTGGATGCAGGACCCCAAAAAGGATGTCACACTGACTCTTCACTCAGCTGTTTAACAGTTAAGCTGTCCCCGTATGGCAGGGCTAAAAAAGCACTATAACACCCCTAGACACTGTGCTGGGGCTGGAGCCCAAAAGTGCTCACCCCAGCTCCTGCACCTGCTCACCTGCATGCTCCCCCTACTGAGCGTTTGGGGGACTGAATAAACAAGCCACATCCCTGTTGCACATGCTGCAAAGGGGCCAGGGAACGCTCTCGTTTTATTACCAGAAAAGAGTCCTGATCCAGACTCCAAGAGAGGGTTCTTGGACTTCATGCAAGAAAGAATTGAAGGGTAAGTTCATAGAGCAAAGTGAAAACAAGTTTATTAGGACAGTAAAGAAATAGAAGAATGGCTACTCCACAGGCAGAGCAGCGCTGAGGGCTGCTGATTGCCAATTTTATGGTTATTTCTTGATTATATGATACACAAGGGGTGGATTATTCATGCCTCCCCTTTTTAGATCATATAAGGTAACTTCCTGATGTTGCCATGGGATATGTAAACTGTCATGGCACTGGTGGGAGTGTAGCAGTGAGGACGACCAGAGATCACTCTTATCACCATCTTGGTTTTGGTGGGTTTTAGCTGACTTCTTTACTGCAGCCTGTTTTATCAGCACAGTTTTTATGACCTGTATCTTGTGCTTACCTCCTATCTCATCCCGTGACTTAGAATGCCTTAACTCTCTTGGAATGCAGCGCAGTGGATCTCAGCCTCATTTTAGCCAGCTCCTATTCGAGATGGAGTTGCTCGGGTTCAAAAGCCTTTGACAAAAGCATTTTGTAAACTGTAAAGTGCTATATAATGTACTTTGTTCTAACAACCTTGTTATTAGATTATAAGACCTTTGAATCTGAATTTCTTAAGTGGAGTCCAGGAAACTGTATTTTTAAACACAATTCCTTAAGGGTTATGCAATTAGGCTTGGGAACCACATTAGTGTTGTCTCTGGATCAGCAACACCTGCACCACATGGGAACTTATTAAAAAAGTACATTCTCAGCCATGCCAGACCTTTGGAATCAGAAACTCTGGGGTAGGGTCCTGCAGTCAACATTTTAACAAGCCTTGCCAGTGATTCTGAGCCAAACCAATTACTGAGAACTGATCTAGAACACAACCTCTCATTCTACAGCATTCATACAAATCACCTGGAGGTCTTGTTAAAATGCCTGGGATGTGGAGCAGGAAAGGGTGAGGAGACTGTGTACTTTTTAAGGAGCTTTCAAGTGATGCTAATTTTGTCAATCACATTTTAAGTAAGGAAGACCTGAAAGACACGAGGAACCCTTCAGAAGATGGGGTTCTGACCCTTCTGGGCCACCTCAGGCCAACCTCTAATAAGAGTACAGAGGGAGAGAATTTCTCTTCCTACACCCATCCCCTTGAATTGAGTCATGTCTATTTGAAGAGTAAAAATGTGTGGATTGGGAAGACAATCAATCGGATGCTGTGGCCCTGTCTCAGCTGCTCATTTACGTGATTGGGAAAGGAAGTGACAACAATTCCAAACCCTGGTATCACAGCGATATGATACCAGGGTTCACAGGCTTTGTGGATGGGCATTGTATGGTAAACACACCTGTCAGCAATAACTTTAGCATACCCTTAGAATGACCCTGTATGGCAGATGCACCTGAATGTGTGTTCTGAGCTAGGGGATCTGGAGTAGCCAACCAGGAGATTCATCCCTTGTCTATGTGGAACATCTGCGTCCCCGGCACATCCCGTGGAACATGGGCCATACAGGAGATTGAGGCCCTGAGTTCTGGGGCTAAATGAAGTCTGCTGGGATCAGTGGGGGGGTGCTAAGTGAAAATGCTATATAAACTGCATGACATTTGGAGGCCATTGCAGCCTTCCTGCCCAGCCCACTGCCACTAGGCCAGTCGGTTACGTTGTCCAGCCGATGCCAGTGGACTCTCTCCTGCATGGAAGTCTCTAATAAAACCCCATGTCTCATGTGCTAGCTCTGGTTCTCGTCTTCGGCCTCTTGAACTTGGTGCCTCACTCACTGAAGTTAATAGGGGTTTCATACAACTGCTACCCAGCCCTGGAAGAATCTGATTCAGTGTCTTCTCTGGCCTTTTTACCAGGATGTTTTGTTTGCTTGTTTTTGAGACAGGATCTCACTGTCACCCAGTCTGGAGTGCAGTGCCACAATCTCGGCTCACTGCAGCCTCAACCTCTCGGTCTCAAGCGATCCTCCCACTTCGGTCTCCCAAGCATCTCAAACTATACAGGCATGTGCCACCATGCCTGGCTAATTTTTGTATTTTTTTGGAAAGACAGGGTTTCACCACATTGCCCAGGCTAGTCTTGAACTTCTGAGCTCAAGCAATCCTCCTGCCTCAGCCTCTGAAAGTGCTGGGATTACAGGTGTGAGCCAACACAATCAGCCTCAGGATGAGTTTTTGATAGGAAGAGGAAGAGCCGGTTCAGAATTCCCCCAAAATGATTTTTTTTAACCCCACAACCCAGCATGCCTCTCATTTCTGTCTCTCCAAAGGGAGCCTACGTCTGGGGAAAATGTGGCCAGAGAAGACTTTGATTTCAGACTCACAAGGATATTTCCAGCAATAGAAAACACAGACACTATATTCAAATGAGGAAAGGCATCTGGAAGCACCTCTGCCCCACCTGCCCCTGATTCCCAGGCCCCAGTGACGGGTGACATGGCCCTTGTCAGAGGACAGGGTGTTGAGAGGAGGTTCTCCTTGAAGGGGAAAAGCATCTTTCTGGGATTTAATTAGATCACTTATTGTCTCTTTGCTCTGATGAAGATGGTAAATGTGACGGGTGAAATATAAAGAATAATTAGTCCCAGAGGTGAATCTGTCCGCTACAAGACATCTTTTCTTCCCCCTCGGCCTGCTGAAAAGTTTACTGCTTCCAGATGTGCCTGATTTCAACAGTAAGAGGAGCCAGCTCCTTTTGAACTGCAAACTTGTCAGAGAAAAGCTGGTTTCTGAGAAAAGGCTTAAACGGGAGACGATTCCTAAAGAAAGCGTTGACATCGGGGAGGAAATACGGCCATAGTAAAGCATTGCTGGTCTCTCCCGGGGTCTTGACCCCGAGGAGGAGGTGGAGGAAGGCCTAGGTCAGCCCCACCATGGCAGTGACTTCTCACTAATTAGCTGTTAAGGAATCTGGCAGCCTCTGAAAGAGACATTTGTGAGGAATGCTTTCCTCAGATCCTGCCAGTGCTCCTGCAAAGCCAGCAAGCCCCAGCCTAGCCGGGGACTTCCTGCTTTCCCAGAGCTCAGGACAAGCCTCAGCCACCGTCTGGAGAGGCCGCTGGAGCCCACACATCAGTCTTTGATAAACACCAGCCACTCCCTCTTTAGAAACATAAGCTGTTTAGTCTCTGCCCGTTGCCTGGTAGCTGGGAGCGAATCCTAAGAGCTATGTGCCCCCAGGGACGAACTGCATGATCCAGCCTTGTGACTTCAGACGCAAGAAAAGCTAGTATCATGCAGGAGAGCGACTTTTTCTCTCATGCCCACTCTTTCTGAGGCTCTCTGCAGCTGAAAAGTACCCCGGAGTGGGGCCTTCCCTAAGGAGAAAAGTGGGTGGGAGGGCGTGGCCGGATATTCCACATGCGGGCCTCAGGAGGCTAGGGCAGTGTTGCCCCGAAGCCTGGGATCGCCCCCTGGCAAGACTGGAGTCCTGGCAGGATAGATGCCTGTCTATGAAGAAGAACTACAGAGACGGGCCTATCAGGGAAGGTGGGCCTCAGACCACCTACCTGCCTGGGTGTAAGCAGAGGGCATAGAGATAGAGACCCAATGGGGCAGAGGGCAGAGGGCAGACCTAACGCACAGGAAGCATGGTCCTGGCAGATCCAGCAGGGAAGGCTACAACAGCTACCCCACGTGATGGAGAGCAGACTGGGGGAGGTTGTTTGGGAAAGCTGTTTCTCTCCTCCTTCTCCCCACCCTCACTCATTACACTCTTCTCTCCGTCGTCTCTTTGCTGTGGCTCCTCACACATCATAGACATACCTGTATGTCTTAGTTTGGGCTACCCTAAAAGCAGATCTTGAGCTGGGAGACAAGCAGGGCTGACATCCATTAGGCTCAGTGCTGAGAGCCCACAGTGCTTTTAAGGGCCCATGGAAATGTTTCAATTTCTTTGTAGAAACAAAACAAACAATATATAACATTTTTAGATTAAAAAAGAAATGCTTTAGTACTGGCAGGGCGCAGTGGCTCACACTTATAATCCCAGCACTTTGAGAGGCTGAGGCGGGCGGATCACTTGAGGTCGGGAGTTCGAGAGCAGCCTGGCCGACATGGTAAAACCCCGTCTCTACTAAAAATACAAAAATTAGCTAGCCATGGTGGCAGGTGCCTGTAATCCCAGCTACTCAGGAGGCTGAGGCAGGAGAATCACTTGAACCCAGGAGGCAGAGGTTGCAGTGAGCCAAGATCATGCCACTGCACGCAGAGTGGCCACAGAGCAAGACTCCATCTCGGTGGGGTGGGGGGAAGCTTTACTACATAATATTAGTGTGTTCACTTTTATACAAATGCAGCCATAAAATATTTTTGTAGTTTTTAATTTTTTTGTTTTTGTTTTTGCTGAAGGGCTCATGGCAAAAAAGGCTAAAATGTCTAAAACCCACAAAAGTTACAAGGTAGCCCTAGGTACAAGAACTGTGCTAAGTGCGTCATATAAAACGCGTTATGTAAATCTTCATAATGGTCCTATTGTTCCTCTCCTGTAACAGGCAAAGAAACTGAGGCTCAGAGAGGTTCAGTCACTTGCTCAAGTCCCCATCTAATAATGGGTTGGGGAGTTGGAATTCCAGCCACTTGTCTGATTCCATAGTTCCTTCCCTTCCCCATGGTCTGCAGAAACTTGAAGGACTTAGCGGCAGGAAACAATTGGTGGGGAACATGTGTCTTCTCTGTCGCCTGCTCTGATTTCTCAGGGGCCGGACCCAGGAGCGCATCCAAACCTCTGGCAGCTGAACCTCTGCAAACAGCAGTCTCGGTGCATCTCTGCAGACTCTTGGAGCCGCTCCCTCTGCCTTGGCCAGATGCGTATTTGTGGCTTTCCTCCTTGGCTCCTTTCCCCAGGTTTCCATTCCTTTTATTCTGAGATGGAGCTGAAATTTTTCCAACAGGGTCCATGGTGGACACCCAGAAGTCAGTAGGGACTCCAAAAGGAAGTTAAGGCCGGGGAAGGGGGCCAGGAAGAGGGAGAGCAGCCTAAAGTACACAACACTCAATTCTTTATTACTGACATGTGGCCTGACCGCTGGTGGACTGGCTCCAGGAAAATCTGAACCCTGGGCTAAGCCTCCCCGCCTGCTGGCCAGGCCAGGCCTGGATGCCCCCCACCCTCCAGCCAAACGTATTTTTTTCATATCATAGCTGCAGAAAGCACTGACCTGGGGGGTTCCATATATTCAGACCCTCTAGTCCCAGCTGCACAGTGAACTTAAGCCGTGTGACCTTGAGCAAAAGGCAAAATCTTTCAGATTTTCGGTTCCCTCATCTGGAAAAGGAGGAGGCTGTGGGACATCACGATCTTTGACGGTCTAATAGTGACACAAACAAAACCTGTGTTTCTAAGTTGGAGAGTCCAGAGAGGTACGTCTGCTGCTTGGGGCGAAAAAATCCCAAATCCCAAAGAGCCCCTTTTGGTAAGTGTTCTACTTGAGACCATCCGATCCGGGTGCCGCCCCTCCTGAGGGGTCCCGAGGACCGCGTTTAGCCGTCGTCCCTCCCTCAGCGCATCTCCGACGACCACGCCTCGGCGGACCCGGGGCGCTTTAGAGGGGGCCGTGGCGGAGCGGGCCGGGTGGCAGCGCAGGCGCGGGAGGGCCGGGTTGCCCGTCCGCGTCAGTCAGGGCGCCCCTCCCGGGACACCTGTGCCCCGCCCCGTCCCAAGGCCCAGTCCCGGGGCAGGCGCGGGCCGAGCCCCGAGCCTCTCCGCGTCCCTCCCACCCAGGCGAGGCCGGCATTTCCCCCGAGCCCCCGCACGGCTCCCGCCCGCGGAAGTCGCGCGTTCTTTCTTTCCCCCTCTCTAGTCGAGCTGAAACCTGATCGCGGAAAGTCTGGGGCGGGTGTCAGACCCGGCCTGCGCTGGCTCCCAGCGCCTGGGGCGATTCCTGCCGGAGGAACCCGGGCGGGGCCCTGCGAAGGGGCCGGAGGTCGGACACCCCGGGAACAGGCCTCTTTGTCTCCGCAGGGGAGGGGCTGGCAGGGCAGGAGAGGGAGTTAATTGCAGGGGCGGGGAGGGGGCTGGGTAAGCCGAATGACACCTGACAGCCCGGAGAGAGCCCCCCCAACCCCCGCTGCTGGGGGGTGGTCCTCCTAATCCCCTTCGCAAGAGGAAGCTAATTGCTGCAGCCAGAGAAGGCAGGATAAAAGCGAGTGGGCACCCACACCCACCGGGCCTGGAGTCTTGCTATTTGCTGCTAAATTAATATAATTATATTACCTAATGCAGAAACCACGTTAAGAACTCCAGCTTTCGGCTCCAACAGGAGCTTCTGATGGGTTCAAGGCAACATCTTGGTTTAATTCCCCCTTTTTTCCCATCCTTCCCCCACTCCCCACCACCACCAGCTACAAATGTCAGAAATAAATTATTGAAAACAGATGTAAGGTTTTTGGGTGCACATTTTCAGGCAGTTCTGCGCTAACAGATGCCTTGTATTAATAATGTACAGTTGTGACAGGAAATATGGTTTAGAGTCCTGGAAAAACATGAAAGCTAATTCCATTACCCCTTTTCATGGTACCCACTTCTTCTCAAATGCTCAACTGGTTTGGATTAGAGTGAAACTCTAGAGGAAAAACGATTTGGTCTGAAATGGTGACTTGGTTCTGCTTTCCAGCCTCTCCCCTGGAGCAGCGCCCACCTTCCTAGGCACCTGCAGACCTATGTTCTGTGTATGTGCAAATAGCCAGAGATGAGGACATCTGGACCTGGTGCCCCAGGGAAGGCACTTCCAAATATTCCCCCTTTCCTGGTCATGAGGACCTGGTAGGCAGTAAAGCAGGACCAATGATCCCAGCTTCACATTCTTGCCTGGGACAGTCCCTTTAAACCTGGCCTACCCACTCACACTTCACTTGGAGCAAAAGTAAAAACAATAAAACACTTTTATGCTCGAGGAACCAGATAAATCCTAGTAATTGATCTCAGGAGAGGGATTATTAAGGGGCTAAGTGCAATGCTTTCCAGAACCGGGGGTGTAATAAGCACGAAGCCAAACAAATGCACAATTTGTTATCTGTATTTCATCACTTGATGCATTGCAAGCAATGGGCTTGAAAATGACTTTTCTTCAGGAGGGGAGAAGGCACTAAAATAGCTGTAACACATCCATTGACAGTTATGCTCTGTTGCTGAAAAATGTCTGCATTCTCCATGGCTCACACACTCAGGCATGCTCAGAAGGGTCAGAACGTTCTCACTGCTGTTTTCGGGGACAGACCCCCCTCCACTTTAGCCAATGTGCAATGCAAAAAGAGACAGTGCTTTCAAGGTCTTCCTCTTTCTTACCCTACGCTTCTGAAGCAACAGCCAAGTAATCAGCAAGGTGAACTGCCCTGGACCTGCAGATAAGAAAGGTTTTCCCTGTCCTAGACAAGGAAGAGTGAAGAAGGAAAGATATCAAAGATATCTACCGGTTCAGTGGGGTGAGACGTAAGAATTACAGCATCCAAAATAATAGCTAATCTTTATCAAGAGCTTACTATGTGCCAGGCACTATCCTATCTGCTCTTACACCTGCGGCATCTAACCCTAATACCTGAGAAGGAGGTAGGTGCAGTGCAATTATGTCCTTGGTTATAGACGAGGAAACTGGGTTTTAGGGATTCTGGGTAACCTGCTGAGGGTTGCAGAGTCAGTGGCAGAACCAGCACCCACAATTAAATCTCTGATTTCAAAGACTGTTTTTAACAACCTCAACCATCACGTATTCTAATAGGAGAAGAAAGTATGCTGTGAATTATGGGCAAATCCACACCGTGTCATTCTTTTAACAAAACTTTTTTTTTTCTGGCAGGGTGTACAGTTAATGTCTAGAACATTTAACAGAATGCTGCCCTGTAGAAGTCTTGAGTTAATGGTTTCTATCAACGTAAGTGTGGAAGAAGCTACTGGGGATCAGGAATCAGAAGTCCTGGCTTTAAGCCCTAGCTTTAGCCCTCACTGGCAATAAAATCAAAGCAATTGGTCTCTTTGACTTCAGTTTCTCCATTTTTAAGGTTGGCATGATAATACTTGCCCTGCTTGTGAAGAGCATGTGAAATAATAGCTATTCAAATTTTTAGAAAGCACCAAGCAAATAGCTGTGTGACTTTGGACATGTTCTTTTACTTTTCTGATTCTTACTTATCAACTGTAAAACTGTGGGATTGAATGAAAGAGCATCGAACTTCACCTCCTGCTCTGGAACTGTACATTTCAAAGATGGGTGTTCTGGCATAGTTCAAAGGAGCAAAAGCCAGGAAACAGAGGTTTGCCTTCCAAGAGGGAATAGCTGAACACATTATTACACGTCCACACCATGGCATACTATGTAACCAATGAACATGGAAAATCAGAGCATGCCAGATAGCTTGGAGGAGTTTTTATGAAGTGGTGTTGAGATGAGGAGAGAAAAGGTGTCTAAGTGATCCCACATTGTGAAACAATAAAAAGCACTCCCCCTGGGTATGTGTATAGGTATATATTCTATAGAGAATTACATAAACAAAGAGAAAAATATACTCCATATTCAAGCTGTTATGGTGGGAAAAAAATGAGGCTGGGGCTGACCATAGAAAAGGAAATAGGGAAAAGGACTGCATTCGAAAATAATGAGACAGCATATATTTGCTCAATGCATGTGTCTGTGCAAAGATCTGTATTGTGGATACATGCTACTTTTTTTTTGAACAAAAATTACAACCCCCCACTTCCCCCAGAAGTTCTAGTTTTTAAATGATGAGCCAGGCATATTTATTAAAAATAACTAATTTTTAAAATTTAGACCTGTATTTTGGCGCAAGAGAGTACTCACATACATAAGCATCAACCTGCTGATTCACCCCTCACCAGCTGACTGTATGCCAATGGGAAGTTCCCCCATGTAGGCTGGGGCCCATGGGTCATGCCTGTAATCTCAGCACTTTGGGAGGCCAAATGGGAGAATCACTTGAGGCCAGGAGTTTGAGACCAGCCTGGGCAACATAGTGAGACATTGTCTCTATTTAAAAAATGAACAAAATTAGCTGGGCATGGTGGTGCATGCCTGTAATTCCAGTACTCAAGAGGCCGAGGCAAGAGGATCATTTGAGCCCTGGAAGTGGAGGCTGCAGTGAGCCATGATTGTGCCACTGCACGATAGCCTGGGTGACAGAGTGAGACCCTGTCTCAAAAAAAAAAAAAAAAAAATTCCCCTGGGTAGAAAGTTCCCTAACTTAGCATGTTCCTTAGCCAGGTTTGAATACTTTCTGTCCTTGAGTCATGTTTATACTGAATATTTGCATACGAAACCCTTTGTCATATAAAGAAAATTTTCCCAGCACCTACCTAAGTGCTTTGTTGATATTCAACAAATAACTATTTGCAGACACTGACCTAGAGGCTGGTGAGGCAGCAGTGGGTACAACAAAGCCTCTGCCCTGATGGAACTGGCCTCCTCATGGGGGATGTTGATGATAAAAATACACCAACAAAATATAAAAACAGAGGCTGATACAGACTATGAGTAAAATAAAGCAAAGAAAGGAGAGCCAGAGAAGAGGCACCAGGCACCACGTTAAAGGGGTCTTCCTCAGGGAAGACCTCCGAGGAGGTGGTAACTGGGGAGAGACCTGCATGAGGTGGAATAGTGAGTGAAGCTCAGCCCAGTTAGTAGGAGCCACCAGGGAAGGGTCCAGAAGGAGGGAATGTGCTTGGCATGTTACAGAAGGAGACATGATCTCATTGGTCTCATCCCCGCCCCAGCCACCAACCTGGTTCAAGCCACACTGTCTCGTACCTGCTCCCCTCCTATAGCTCTAACCAGTCTCTCCATTCCAAGTTCTTCATTTCTGTGGTTCATTTTCTACACAAGTAGCCCAAGTCATCCTTTAAAAATGCAAACGTGATCATGTGTTAGAACACTCTACAAAACCTCCAAGAGCTTCCCATCACTCAGAACAACATCGAGAGTCTTCACTTCCCTTGCAAATCCTCATGGTCTGTGCCAAACACCTCTCTGACCTCAGCTCCTGCCTTTCCTGGCTCACTGCTTGCTGGCCTCCTTGCTCTTCCTTGAACAGGCCATGTACACACCTGCCTTAGGCTGCTGCCTGAGCTGTCTCTATGCCGAGAGTTTCCATAAATGGACCACGATTCCTCCAATTGCTCTAGCAAATGATTTAGAAGTCACTCTTGATTCCCTTTTTTTCTCACACTCCATAGCCTACCCACTGGCAGGTCTTGACAG
Source organism: Plecturocebus donacophilus (assembly GCA_004027715.1). NCBI lineage: Eukaryota > Metazoa > Chordata > Mammalia > Primates > Pitheciidae > Plecturocebus > Plecturocebus donacophilus. The sequence continues at coordinate 78,255 of PVKP010000755.1, forward strand.
GTTTTTATTCTAAGGAGATCCCAAATCAGACCACTTATCTCTTCCACCAATGCCCCTAATCCAAGCCACCACCATCTCTCCCCTGCCTACTTCGATTACTGTAGCCACCTTGCTTGCCATCTTGTACCCCATAGCCTTCACTCAGCAGCCAGAAGGATCTTTTTTTTTTTTTTTTTTTAGAGACAGGATCTTGCTGTGTTACTCAGGCTGGATGAAGTGCAGTGGTGCATCACAACTCATTATAAGCTTGAACCACTGGGCTCAAGCTGTCCTTCTGCCTCAGCCTCTTGAGTAGCTAGGACTACAGGCACTTGCCAACATGGCTGGTTAATTTTTTTTTAAAGTTTTTTAGAGATAAGGGTCTTACTGTGTTGTTCAGGCTGGTCTCAAACTCCCAGCCTCAAGCAATCCTCCTGCCCCAGCCTCCCAAAATACTGGGATTACAGATATGAGCCACTGTGCTTGGCACAGAAAAATATTTTAAAAAGATGTATTCAACATTCAAATGATATTCACTGAGCCCAGCTATGTGCTAAAGTCTATTTTAGTTGCTGGAGATATAGCAGTGAACAAAATAGGAAAGGTTCCTGCCCTCATGGACACAAATGTTTGGGAAATAAAATGAAGAAGAGTTCTGTTTTTGTTTAATACATGTTAAAATAAATGGTCAATATATTAGGTTGGTGCAGAAGTGCATTTTTTGCACCACTGGTGCAGTTTTTCCGTTACTTTTTTTTTAGATAGAGTCTCACTGTCACCCAGGCTGGAGTGCAGGGGTGCAATCTCGGCTCACTGCAACCTCTCCCACTCAGGTTCAAGCAATTCTCCCTGCCTTAGCCTCCCAAGTAGCTTGGGCTTACAGGTGTCTACCACTACATCACCATCTGGCTAATTTTTTTTTTTTTTTTTTGAGACAGAGTCTCACTCCATCACCAGGCGCCAGGCTGGAGTGCAGTGGTGCGATCTCGGCTCACTGCAACCTCTGCCTCCCAGGTTAAAGCAATTCTCCTGCCTCAGCCTCCCCAGTAGCTGGGACTACAGGCGCGTGCCACCACGCCCAGCTAATTTTTTTGTATTTTTAGTAGAGACGGGGTTTCACCATGCTGGCCAGGATGGTCTCAATCTCTTGACCTCGTGATCTGCCCACCTCAGCCTCCCAAAGAATTTTTGGATTTTTAAGTAGAGACAGGGTTTCACCATGTTGGCCAGGCTGGCCTTGAACTCCCGACCTCAGGTAACCTGCCCTTCTCAGCCTCCCACAGTGCTGGGATTACAGGTGTGAGCCACTCTGTCTGTCTTCCCATTATTTTAAATGACAAAAACCGCAATTACTTTTGCACCAACCTAATAATTGGTCAATATTGTCAAAAGCTTTGTGTGTAGATGAAGCAATAGCCAGCAACACCTTATTGTTGTTGCATTATAAGTTTAGTTTTGCAAATTTATCATTTAGGATACTGTATTTTTCCCAGAGTTGGAATGCTCTGCACTGAGCTGGTGATAGATCCTTTGATATCACATTCCAAATCACAGTATGTGTGTTGTACCTCAGTTCTGGTTCTGAATAACATTTCTACATATTTTTTAAATGAAAAATATAATTATTTGCTAATGCATATGAAACAAACACTCCACTTGGGGAAGATGCTCAGGAAACAAGCTTTTCAGTGAAACACATAGGCGAGGATATTTATCTACTGACTCACATCAGCTCCAAAAAGGATTTAAGGGAAACAGCTCTATGGAATTGGGTAATTTTAACTGTCATCAATCACAATTTAATCTAAACTTGGTCTTATTCCCAAACTTTGATTAAGATGCTTCTTCCAAGCTGCCTTTAATTTTACTTTGGATGTTTGCCCCAAGCACCTAGAGAGCAAGGATTACGGTTTATTCTTTATTTAGCCACAGTGCCTACTGTAGTTCCTGGCAGAAAATAAAGGTTTGTTGAATGACTAAATGAATGAAACTTTCCTAAGGGCAAATTTTAAATCTAAGCCCTCTGACCAAATTGCAATACAGAAAGGTATGAAACACCTTTCTAGCTTTTCATGGGCATTTCAGCAAGAACAGTACTGTGACTGTCCCCTTTCCATGGCCAAATGCTAGAATTTTTCTCCATGGCTCTCAGCTCTTTGTACTTCCAAAGCCCCCCATTTTAAGAGTTCAGGTATAGGAAACAGAAACCGTTATACCAGTTGTAAACAAAAAGACTATGTAGTATCAGGAATTAGGTGCCTGAAAGATTATTGCCAGGGCTGAAGGAGCAGACCCTCTCTTGTTCCTCCTAGAACAACTTTCAGAACAGCACACCATAACCAGCCCAACAGGGAAGCTGCCACCTAGGTGGGTGAATCTGAATCTGATAAATTTAAAAATCCATATGGCCATGGCCACAGCTGGATTCAGGCATCTGCTACCACCACCATCACCACTACCACATCATTGCCTCCTGTCACCCACAAAGCTGATGACAGAGCGCTGCTGTTGAGAAACATGTCTGTACAGCCATGCTTGCTGCTGGTTCCAGGGAGGGCTCTGGACAAGCTTGGCTACTTGGTTCTCTGGTAGATGCTTAATAGGCAAAGCTGGAGGAAGAAAGCCTTTTTCTCACTTGTGTCAGGCACATCTAACTGGGAGAACCTAATCCGCTTCTAGAAATGTAGCTGCAAGGGAGTCTGAGAAATGTAGAGTTTAGTTTATCAGCCTCTGTGCATCAAAGAGGAAATGCTACCCAGGAAGGCGGACTAGATGCTGAATGCCAATCAACCATAACCACTGCAACCCTTTCATCCATTCGGCAGAACAATGACAATATAGCTAACATGTAGCATGGACTACACACCAGTGTGAAGAAGGAAGAACTATCTGAGACATCCCAGTACAACAGCATTAAACTCTCCCATGAACAAATAACTACCCACTTTAATAGGAGGAGGAATTACAACTCAATTAACATGTGATCACACACCACCCTTGCTGAAGCTGCAGAAGGGAGGAAGGGACAGAGAGAGATATTTTCAGTGGAAAAAAAGGAAGGATGAGAGAGGAAGAATTTTCCATTTTAAATAAGCATCTTTTGCTCCAAATTGCCTTCTCTGTGGCCATACTGAATATCTTTCAATGGTCAATATGCATTATGGGGAAGAGAGACACAGTTGTCCCCAGGCTGAGAGGAGAGACCCCGTTCCCACTTGTAGGGCTCTCTGGAGTCTGGTTTGGTAAGTTGCTTTCTGCTACTTTGTGGTTCTAATTAAGCAGAAAGCTTGAAAAAGGCAAAAAATAGTAATAATAAACAAAAACATAAAATGGAAAGAGTCCAAGGGTGGGAATTGGAGAATTCTGAGGGAATCATTGGGAAGAACACCATTCAAAACAACCATGGAATTATGTGTGTTTGGGAGCAAGGGAAGAAAGCAGAACCCCAAAAACAGTTGTGCGTTTTCTTGAGAACCAGACATACAGGAGTCTCCCAAAACTGCTCAGCTGTCTAGACCACCAAGCAGCTGCCACTGGTCATAGATAGCCTGGCCCTCATACTCTTCAGTGACCTCAGGACTTTTCTTTCTCTCTTCCTTTCCTTCCTTTCCTTTCTTCCCTCCTCTCCCTCCCTTTTCTCCTCTCTCTCCCTCCTTCTCTCCCTCGTTTCTTCCCTCCCTCGCTCCCTCCCTCTTTCCTTCCTTCCTTCCTTCTTTCCTTCCTTCCTCCTCTCTTTCTCTCTTTCTTCTTTTGTTGTTTTTAAAACAGGATCACTCAGGCTGGAGTGCAATGGGGCAATTACAGCTTAGAGTAACTCCAAACTGCAGGGCTCAGGGGATCCTCCCACCTCAGCCCCTTGAGTAGCTGGGACTACAGGCGTGGCCACCATGCCAGAGGCTAATTTCTAAATTTATTGTAGAAACATGGTATTATTATGTTGCACAGGCTACTCTCAAACTCCTGGCCTGAAGCAATTCACTTGCCTTGCTCATGGACTTTTCTGATCTTGCTTGTCTCTGTTTAGGATTTCTGGAGTCAGGACCCCTGTCAGGATAAGTGGGAAGACCATCCCCTCGCCTGCCTGTGCCTCAGATTCCTCATCTTCAAAATGAAGGGAATAAAACGACTTACTTTGAAGGGCTGGTGAAAGGTTAAAATGAGATGTAATTAGTTTAGACATGACATTAATACATCCTTAGTTTAGAATAGAACCTGGCATGTGTTAAGTATTAAAAAAAAATATTGGAGGCCAGGCGCAGTGGTTCACACCTATAATCCCAGCACATTGGGAGGCCGAGGCAGGTGGATCACGAGGTCAAGAGATCGAGACCATCCTGGTCAACGTGGTGAAACCCCGTCTCTACTAAGATACAAAAATTAGCTGGGCATGGTAGCGCATGCCTGTAGTCCCAGCTACTCAGGAGGCTGAGGCAGGAGAATTGCTTGAACCCAGGAGGCGGAGGTTGCAGTGAGCCGAGATCGCGCCATTGCACTCCAGCCTGGGTAACAAGTGAAACTCTATCTCAAAAATAAATAAATAATTAAATATTGGCAGCTTTTGTTGCTTTATCTCTATGAATCCTTTGCAGAGTTAGAGATCACAAATTGGGCCCCTGCAGCCTGAGGGTACCTCATCCTGGAAACTAAGCAGGGTTTGGCTTAACTGAGGCTTGGATGGGGGACCATCTGGAAAGATCGGGGTGGAGGCTTTTGTCTTCCTGCTCTTTAAATGAAAATATTTTAAATAAAATTAAGAAAAAAAAAGAGATCACAAATTATCTAGAGGTAGGCCATGGTGGAGAACTGAGAATGGGTGTGCAGGGGTGATTGGATGAGGAAGTCATATAAGCTGCAGGAAGGGCGAGTGACTGAGGAAGTTTTTGTGGAGTCCCAATTAGAGAAATAGAGTTAGGCTGGCAGGACCAAGGATAGCAAAGAGAAAAAGCAGATAAACTATTAAGTCTTCCTTTCTTCATGGTCCAGGACACATAGCCCTCCTGAGCAAATAACTCATCATCTTCCTGCTTCCAACTATCACTAGGCACCTGCAAGTTATTATAGCTCACTGCAAGCTTGGCGTTATCAGCACTGCACAAAGCCCTCCTCAACGGATGGCATAAACACTCTTCTACAAAATCTCCAGCAAGCCTATTTCCTGGCAGTTAGCTTCTCTTCTGCTGGCTGCCTGTTGACTCCTTGAAATGTATTTTCCTATTTTCTCTAATAAATCTGCCTTTTGTTATCTACAACTGTCTTGGTAAATTCTTTTACCCCTGCACCACCGGCCCAGAAACTCCCCGCTCACCTGCGACAGCTTTGGCAATGGATTATGATAGCAAAATGTCAGAGGCTGGCCAGCAAGATGAAATGGAGTAAGAGTAACTAGGAATAAGAAGAAGCATGGCTGAGACCAACACGGTCAGGACAGATTTAGCTGCTATCCCAAGGACCAAAATAATGGTGTCTCTAACAGAGCTTATTTCTCTTACAGAAAAGTTTGAATAGATGGTTCAGTGATGGTATAGTGATTCGGTAGTGTTAGAGATTCAGGTTTCTTCTATCCTGTAGGAGACCCAGGTCTCTTCTACCTTGTTTCTGTGCCATTCTCAGCATGTGGCTTCACCTCTAGTCTAACACAGCTACTCCAGCTCTACCTTCCAGCTCGTGGGAAGGGAAGAAAGGTGATAGCACACACATTCTTTTGCTAAAGGAATGACCTAGAAGGTACACATACCACTTCTGCTCATCTCTCACTGGCCAAGACTTAGTTACATGTCCATATGGAGCTGCGAAAGAGGCTGGAAATGTGGTCCTTAGCTGGGTAGTCATGTGCCGAGCTAAATCTTGATGATTCTGTACTAAAGAAAGGAAGGGAAAATGGATTTTGGGAGTGGTGGGCAACGAATTGCGTCTGCTATAGGACTAATATATATTTTGGGCTCCAAATGGAATTTTTATTCCTAATGATTTCTGAAAATGTCTGACAAAGTTGCACTATCTTGTTTCTAATCAATATTCAAAAAAACCAAACTACATAAAGAATTGGAATCTGGAAGCTTTCCTACAATGACCCCACTACCGCCTGAGTATCAAAGCCTTGTCAATGCAGATGACCAAAAAAAATAAGGCTTGAATTGTCCAATTCTTCTCTAGGAAAATATTTTGAAGACTAATTAAGTCAAATGAATATTAACATAAAAAAAAAACTTTCTTCCTCTTGATTTCATCCATTACCATTGAGATTTATTAAGCAGCTTACCTTTTCTGAGGAAAGATATTAAAGGACAGAACATGCCAAGCTTTTAAAGTTTGACAAAAATACTCACTTAAATTATTATTAGATTCTGAGATATGCTCTGAAGGTGATGGAGGAGCTCTTTGGAATAGACCAAATGCTGATGCTGATTTCCACAGCCGAGCAAGGTCTGTGCAAGCACCCAGGACAACTGCCTGCTCTCTATCCTGCTGTTTAATGCCTAAAACATCAGCTTACATATGCTGAAATGTTTATATTTGTCCCAAGGCTTTTCTGGAGGGAATTGGGCATAAATAAACCACACAATGGATCCCTTCCTCACTAGAAACTAAAAATGAGTTCATCTCATTTGTGTCTCCCTATTCCTCTCTTGATAGGAATGCACATTTTAAAAAAAAACATATCAAAAGTATGCTGTGAAGAGGATCAGTGTTAGTATCGGTGGGCTTTTTTGTCTTATAATTGCCCTGCTATAAAAACTGAGAAAGGAGATGGAGAAAAGAAAAGGGAAAAAAGAGGAGAAAGGAGAGAGAGGTACTAGGTTCTTATCCTTTAAGTCTTTTTGGTGTCATAGATGACTTTGACAGACCAGTGAAGGCTATGGACCCCTTCTCTGAATAGTGTCTTTAAATACATAAAATAAAATACATAAGATTACCTAGGAAACCAATTACATTGAGCTAGAGCTCTACTTATGGATTCTTTAGGAGATCTGTGGGCTGCAGACCAACTCTCTGGGTTGTCTCTCCTGCCTACGTCACCAGCTCCCTTAAATCAAGCCTAAGTCCACCTGTTCAGGCTGCCTTAGTTTGGGAGAAACAATCCCTCACATGAAGCTGCTACATTGCATGCCTAAACTCTTTCTCAGACACATGGTCATTTGTGTTTCATGGGTATGGATCTAGAATTTAAAGGCTGTTACTATAAAGCTCAAATGCACAAGCCTCTTTATTGCAGGTTAAATTGGCCCCACAGTGATAGATCTCCACAGGTTCTGCCTGGATGCCATTTGCCTTCCTGTAGCACTGAGCAGAGATCTGATACTGCGATTTATTCCTTAAAAGTAAAAACCTTATAATAAATATATAAGTTCTTCTTGATGAAATATGTAGTAAGAAGAGGCTGTTTTTGTTACAGTCTCACCATTGCACCACAATGTAGTAGTCTCTCATTGTAAGGCATCACCCCAAGTTATTTGTCTCACAACCAAGAGAATTAAGGAGCATGGATACAAAGGGTGAAGTTGGAGTGAAAGTTTAATAATCGGAAAAAAGAAAGCTCTCTGCAGCAGAGAGGGGGCCAATGGTTGCCATTTTTATAGTTGAATGCAAAGCCTTTTATAAGAAACGGATGGGGGCTAGGCATCTCATTTACATAAGGTGCAAATTTCTGGTAACTCCACCCCATCCTCGTTATGGGGTGGACCTCGTACATGGGGACCCTTAGCTTGAGTTACTCCATATTATTTTGTTCCCCTTACTGAACATGTGTTAAAAGATGGAATTTTCTGTTGCAAGCATGTCTAGGCAAGTCACTTGTGTAGTCGTTCTTCTCTGTGCAGCTGTGGGAATGTCTTAGGCAAGGCCCTCTGTGCAAGTTTCATTATCTATGCCTACGGCTTGATTTTTCAGGCTGTTTTTTTGTTTGAAAAAATTCAACTAAGGACCCACCGTAACTGCCTGCCTGACTGGTTTCTTCCTTTCTCCTCTCGCATTCTCATAGTAACAGAAGCTCCTGGCCTTTAAAAGAGGGCTTTGTTTTTGCAAAGAAGGGCAAAGGAGAAACAGGATGATGGAGAAATGTGGGGAGGGAGACACCAGCTGACACCTTCATCAGTTCTGCCTCTGCCATGCATCTGGACTGAGGGACCCACAAAGGCATCTCAGCGTTGATCCTTTGGTGCTCCCTCACTCTGACAAGTTCAGAGTAGGAAAGATGATACCAGGCAGGTCCCCAAGACTCCTGTTATCCACTCTTCTCACCAACCCTCACTTACATCTTCAGGAATCCCCAGGGTGGCGGTGGTGGGGGTAAATGACTCTTCCCCCGGTTGCCTTTACTGAGACCTGAGAAATAAAAATAAACTTCCAAGCCCCTAACTGACTGAACTGATTCCCTCTTGGCAAAGGGGACCCCAGAGAAACCTTGGAAGCTGAGTCCTGACCATGATGCTATAGGAGGTTGGACACACCTCATTACACCCCTCCCTTGATAACTGTAATTAGGCTTTCTTCCCTAAGGGGTACACAGAAACCAGCCCTCTCAAAGGACTCTTCGCTGATAATGTCAATGACTAGCTAATCTTTCCGGGTATAGAACAAAGACAAGATGAGATTAGTTACTTCTTCACCCTTCCCTGAGTCATCTGCTACCTCTATTCCTCTTCTCTTCCAATGTTCACCTTATATTATGTAAAATATAGATTTCCTAGGCACCAACTAGAGTCTCACAAATGTGTGGCCATTCCTCTCACTGCCCCATCCCTTTTTAAGGAAAATGTATGAATACTAAACCTCCTGAGAACGTCTTTGGAAAAAAGAGCCACAGATATGTCTGTGACTGCCATTTTTCCTGGGCGAGCCCTCAAGCTGGCTCAATAAACCTTGATGATTTGAAACTTATACTTCAGTCACTAATTTTGATTGTCAGACTCCCACATCTAATGGGAGCCTTTTTACTGGTTCAAGGACTCAACCAACACAAGTCTTATGCCCCTAGCCCCTACCCTACCCATTATGATGAACTCCGGTCAGCAAAGAGTCATCTATAAATTCCACCCAAAGGCACAAGGCCCCCTTGGGACTGCCAATCACAACACTGTTACTTTGATTGGTTCCACTGTGGGTGGAACCAAAATAATTCCTTAGCTAATGAAACCCCTTATCAGGCTCTGTAAATACCATCAGACTGTACTCAGCAACATTCGGTTATGGCCTACGAGGTGTTTGGGCCACTTCCCTAATGAAGGTCCTGTTGTTTCCTTACCTACCTCTAGGAACAGTACTCAGCTGGGCCCTTGTTCTACAGAGAGAGGAGAGAGCACTCATCCTGTTACAAGAAAGGGGTCCTGATTCAGATCCCATGAGAGCGTTCTTGGACCTTGCTTAAGAAATAATTCAAGGCAAATCCACAGAGTAAAGAAAGCAAATTTATCAGGAAAGTAAAGGAATAAAGAATGGCTACTCTATAGGCAGAGCAGTCCTGAGAGCTGCTGGTTGGCTACTTTTTTTTTTTTTTTTTTTGAGACGGAGTCTCACTTTGTCACCCAGGCTCGAGTGCAGTGGCATGATCGCAGCTCGCACGATCTCAGTTCACCACAACCTCCACCTCCTGGGGTCAAGTGATTCTCTTGCCTCAGCCTCCTGAGTAACTGAGATTACAGGCGCCCACCACCACACTCAGCTAATATTTGTGTATTTTTCATAGAGACGGGGTTTCACCTTGTTGGTCAGGCTGGTCTCAAACTCCTGACATCGTGATCCACCCAGCTCGGCCTCCCAAAGTGCTGGGATTACAGGTGTGAGCCACTGCACCTGGTCGCCCTTTTTAGACCATAAAGGGTAACTTCCTGATGTTGCCATGGCATTTGTAAACTGTCACGGTGCTGGGAGGAGTGTCTTTTAGCATGCTAATGCATTATAATTAGTGTATAATGAGCAGTGAGGACCACCAGAGGTCACATTTGTTGCCATCTTGGTTTTGGTGGGTTTTGCCTGGCTTCTTTACCATAACCTGTTTTATCAGCGAAGTCTTTGTGACCTATATATATATTTTTTGATTGCCCACCTCAGCCTCCCAAAGTGCTGGGATTACAGGTGTGAGCCACTGCACCCAGCCAGGATTCTTTCTCAAGACTTTTATAGCTATTCTGGGTCCTCTGCTAATCCATATGACTTTAAGAATCAGCTTGTCAATTTCTACAAAGAAATAGTCATTCAAATATCATAGATTGTCTTTTTTCTTACCAGATATTTGTAGATTTTCTTTAATAGACATTTCTTTATTTGCTGTATGCCCTTAGGCACATTTCAAGAGCCTTTAAGTGTTGGGGTTTTAAACAAATGATTTTCATCAATTTCACTGGAGCTTCCCAAATAGTCATATCAGAAATCATTCTCTTCAACAAAGGATCACACACACACACACACACACACACTTGTAAAACTCAAGAGCAAAGGGAAAAACACCTCATGTTGATGATAATATGAAACAACCCAGATCGCTCATACACTGCTGATAAAAGTGAAAGTAGAATAAGAACTTTGGAAACCTGTTTGGCAATTTCTTACAAAGTTAAATAGTCCACCTATTCTATTACCAGCAATTAGACTCCTAGGTATTTAGGCAAGAGAAATTAGAGTTATATTCACAAAAAGACTGGCATAATAATGCTCATAGTGACTTTATTCCTAATATCCTGGAAATAACACAAATGTCCATCAATTTAAAAATGCGTGGCCGGGCATATGGCACACACCTGTAATCCCAGCACTTTGGGAGGCTGAGGAGGATGGATCACCAGAGGTCAGGAGTTTAAGACCAGCCTGGCCAACATGGTGAAACCCGTCTCTACTAATGATACAAAAATTATCCAGACATGGTGGCACACTCCTTTAATCCCAGCTACTCAGTAGGCTGAGGCAGGAGAATTGCTTGAACCCAGGAGATGGAGGTTGCAGTGAGCTGGGCTCACGTCATTGCACTCCATCCTGGGAGACAAGAGTGAAACTCCATCTCCAAAAAATAAAAATAAAAATAAATTTAAAAAATACATAAGAAGAAAGCATAATGTATTCATCCAATAGAATAGTACTCAACAATAAAAAGGAGTGAACTACTGATACATGCAGCAACATGGGCTTTGCGGTCAAGCAATCAAATTGCCGTGTGACCACGGGCCAATTACTTGGCTTCTCAGTGTCTCTTATCTTTTCTATAAGTGGGATTGTTGTGGGTTGACTCGTATCCCCCAGAAATTTGTGTGTTATGGTCCTGTGGGTTGACTCGTATCCCCCAGAAATTTGTGTGTTATGGTCCTGTCCCCAGTACCTTAGAATGGCATTATTTGGAGATAGGGTCTTTAAATGGGTAATTTAAAATGAGATCATATGGGTAGGCCCTAATCCTATATGACAGGTGTCCTTATAAGAAAAGGAGATTAGGACACAAACACTGAGATGAGCCCACTGTTTGTTTGGGCTGCTATAACCAAATTCCACAAACTGAGTGGTTTATAGAGACCAAATATTTATTTCTCACAGTTCTCGAGGGTAGGAAGTCCATGATCAAGTCTCCAGAAAATGCAGTGTCTAGTGAGGTCTCCTTCATCATAGATAGGACCTTCTTGCTGTGTCCTCATATGGCAGAAGGGATGGGAGTTCTAGTATAAGGGCACTAATTCCATTCATGAGGACTCTGCCCTCATGACCTAATCACTTCCTAAAAGTCCTACCTCCTAAGACCAACCACACTGGGGATTAGGATAAGAACATATGAATTTTGGAAGAACACAAACATTTGGACCATAGCAGACACAGAGAGAGAAAACTGTATGAAGATACAAAGAGGAGAAGGCCATCCACAAACCAAGAAGAGAGACCTCAGAAGAATCCAACCCTGCTGACACCTTTTATTATTTATTTATTTATTTATGGAGACAGGGTCTCACTCTGTCACCCAGGCTTGAGTGCAGGGCGGGATCTCAGCTCACTGCAACCTCCGCCTCCCAGGATCAAGTGATCCTCCCGTCCCAGCCTCCCGAGTAACTGGAACTACATGTGCATGGAACCACATCGGCCTAATTTTTGTATTTTTAGGAGAGATATGTTTTCACCTTGTTTGCCAGGCTGGTCTTGAACTCCTGGGCTCAAGTGATTCACTCACCTCAGCCTTTCAAAGTGCTGATGAGCCATTGCCCCCAGCTTTATTTAGTTAGTTATCTTAAGATGGAGTTTCACTCTGTTGCCCAGGTCGGAATACAGTGGTGTGATCAGAGCTCACTGTGGCCTCAGACTCCTAGGCTCAAGTGATCTTCCCACCTCAGCCTCCCAAGTAGCTGGGACTACAGGTGCAGACCACCACACCTAGACAAGTTTTAAAACGTTTTTTAGAGACAGGGTCTCACTTTGCTGTCCAGGCTGGTCTCAAACTCCTGGGCTCAAATGATCTCCCTGCCTTGGCTTCCCAAAGTGCTGGAATTACAGGTGTACACCAACCTACCTGGCCCCTGGTGACACTTTGTTCTCAAACTTCAAGTTTCCAGAATTTCAAGAAAATACATTTCTGTTGTTTAATCCACCTAGTTTGTGGTAGTCTGTTATGGTAGCCCTAATAAACTAATGCAGGGATCATAATTCCTATGGATGAAACTGTGGGAAGGATGACCTGAGAAAACCTGAAAATCACCGACCACAGTGCTTAGAACACAGTGAATGCCCAGTGATACTATTCCTTTTGGAGATGTAAATTGCCAGGCAATATGTAACAGAGGCCTGTGGTGTGTGTACATACATGTAAAGCTGGGAAACACTATGAGCATGTGTGAGTGAGCATGTGTGTGTATCCACCTGTATATGTAGTTTTGCACATTAACAAATGGAATATGTCAGTCACATTCATATATCTCACAATGAAGCCTGGAGCAGAAGGTGAGCTTTCTGAGGGCGGGATCCCTGCCTGGGTAAGCTTATAAAGCAATAGGCCAGAGGGCCAAATCCAGCCCTCTGCCTGTTCAGTCAAGTGAAGTTTTACTGAAGTACAGCTACACAGGCTGGTCCACATATTGTATCTGGCTGCTTTTGGGCTACAATGGCAGAGCTGAATAGTTGGGATAGAGATTGTACAGACCACAAAGCCTAAAATATTTACTATCTGGCTCTTGAACACAGTTTGTTGCCCTTGTTAGTAAAGATTAAATAAATTATTTCTCTTTCCTTTTCCTCCTTCTTGTTATGGAAAGAGACCAAGAAAAAGAAAAAAAAAATGAAAATGAAAGTTACTTTTTTTATTTTTGAGGCAGGGTCTGGCTCTGTTGTCCAGTCTGGAGTGCAGTAGTACCGTCTCAGCTCACTGCAATACCCACCTCCCCGGCTCCAGCAATCCTCCCACCTCAGCCTCCCAAGTAGTTGGGACTACAGCACGTGCCATCACGCCTTGCTAATCTTAGTGTTTTTGGTAGAGATGGGGTTTCACCATATTGCCCAGGCTGGTTTTGAACTCCTAGGCTCAAGTGATCTGCCTGTGTCAGCCTCCCAAAGTACTAGGATTACAGTCATGAGCCACTGCCCCTGGCCGAAAGTTACTTTAGATTCATTTTGTCTAACTTCTTTATGGTTGTGAAGAAACTGTGGTCCAAAATGGGAAGTGTTGACGTCCTAAAGGTCAAACGGTTCTGCCTCAATTTCCTCCTCTGTAAAATAGGGATATTTTGAGACTTAAATGTGCTAATACAGTCATGCTCCACATAAAGAATGATGTTTTGGTCAAGGATAGGCCACATAATGATGATGGTCCCATAAGATTATAATGGAGATGAAAAATTCCTATTATTTAGGGACATGGAAGCCAATGTAACATTGTAGTGCAATGCATTATTCATGTGCTGGTGTAAACAAACCTACTGGCATAAAAGCATAGCACATACAATTATGTTCAATATATACTACCTATAATGATATTACACAACTATGTTACTGGTTTATGTATTTACTGTACTTTTTAATCATTATTTTAGAGTGTGCTCCTTATACTTATTTTAAAATAGCTAACTGTAAAACAGCCTCAGGGAAGTCATTCAGGAGGTCTTACAGAAGAAGGCATTGTTATCATAGGAGACGACAACTATTGCCCCCAAAGACGTTCCAATGGGTCCGGGCACGGTGGCTCACACCTGTAATCCCAGCACTTTGAGAGGCCACGATGGGTGGACTGCTTAAGCCCAGGAGTTTGAGACCAGCCTGGGCAACATGATGAGACCCCTGACTCTACAAAATATACAAAAATTAGGCCAGTGTGGTGGCACGGGCCCATAGTTGCAACTATTTGGGAGGTTGAAGTGGGAGGATTGCTTGAGGCTGGGAGGCAGAGATTGCAGTGAGCCAAGGTCATGCCACTGCACTCCAGCCTGGACAGCAGAGCAAGACCCTGGCTCAAAAAAAAAAAACCTTCCAGTTGGACAAGATGTGGAGGTGGAAGACATGCTAGTCTTGACCTTGTGTAAGCCTAGGCTAATGTGTATGTTTGTGTCTTCGTTTTTAACAAGAAAGTTATGTAAAAATAGAAAGAAGCATGTAGGATAATGATATAAGGAAATAAATCTTTTTGTATAGCTGTACGACGTATTTGTGTTTTAAACTAAGTGTGACTGCAAAGGAGTCAAAAAGTTTTTAACATTTTTCAAAGTTTATTAGGTAAAAGTGTTACAGTAAGCTAAAGTTAATTTATTATTGAAGAAAGAAGAATGTTGTTTATAAATGTATTGTAGGCCAGGCGTGGTGGCACACGCCTATAATCCCAGCATTTTGGAAGGCTGAGGCAGGTGGATCACGAGGTCAAGAGATTAAGACCATCCTGGTCAACATGGTGAAACCCCATCTCTACTAAAAATACAAAAATTAGCTGGGCATGGTGGCACGTGCCTGTAGTCCCAGCTACTCGGGAGGCTGAGGCAGGAGAATTGCTTGAAACTGGGAGGTGGAGGTTGTGGTGAGCCGAGATCGCGCCATTGCACTTCAGCCTGGGTAACAAGAGCGAAATTTCGTCTCAAAAAATATATATATATTGTAGCCTAGGTGTACAGTGCTTATAAAGTCTACAGTAGTGCATAATGTGTCTTGGGCCTTCACATTCACTCACCACTCACTCACTGACACCCAGAGCAACGTCCAGTCCTGCAAACTCTTTTCACAGCAAATGCCCCGTACAGGCCTACCATCTTTTATCTTTTATACCATATTTTTAGTGCGCCTTTTCTATGTTTACATACAGAAAAACTTATCTGTTGCCTACAGTATTCTAGAACTTACCATTGCCTCTGTTACAACTGCCTATGGTATTCAGTACAGTAACATGCTGTCCAGGTTCCTAGCTAGGAGAAAGAGGCTATACGACACAGTCTAGGCGTGTAGCAGGCTCTACCATCTAAGTTTGTGCAAGCACACTCTATGATGTTCACACAATGGTGAAATCACCTAACAATGAAATCGCCTAATTACACATTTCTCAGAACTTATCCCCTTTGTTAAACAATGCAGGACTGTGTACATATAAGCAATCAGAACAGTATCTGGTGCATAGTTTTGTGGTTATTACTATCATCCTTAACTTCTTTTCCCTATGAACATCTGAAAAACCCCTATCTTTTTTTGTTTACATTAATGTATACACAATTCACGTCCTTCCCCGCAGAGAACATGAGAGAAGGAGGGCAAAGGGGCAATCAAAGCTGAAAGGGCAGAAACAAGCAACCCAAGGCGTCCGCTTGGCACCAAGCAACTTCCCAGGTAAGCCCTAGCCAGCCCCCATCCCCACCCCCAGCTGGCCTGTGCTAATAGAATTCAGAAGGTAACATAATCCTCAGGCTCTGAATTCTTGGAGGAACCTGGCCAGGGGCTACGGAACTGGCAGGAGGCCGGGAGGCTGAGGGCTGTGATAAAGATCAAGTGCCCACAGCCCTCCCGTCCCTTCCATCCCACCTGGGGCTGCCTCCTGAAGCCTGGCCTCAGTGCGGGTTTGCAGATTTTCTCTAACTGGCTGTCTGGCTTCCTGGAGAGAAAGTGTTCAAGCCCAGAGAGCCTCAGGAATGAGAGTCTAATCAGACCCATGTGTGGAGAAAACCTCTAGTCCTTTTTCTTAGTTCTTGCTGCTTTTGTCCCCACCTGGGAAAAGACAGTAGCCAAATAGGGGAGGGCCTTTCCTATGGGGAAAACTGGTGGTCAGGGTCCCCCTTGCTCTCTCCACATTTTCCCCCATGGCTGGGGCTTAGAGACTTCCTCTCTGTCACCCTGCAGGAGAATGTGGATCGGAACAAGGCTTTGCTGCTCCACCCACCCCAAGACCAGACACAGTGAAAGTAACCACTGAAACACAAGATGGTTGGGACCTCTGGGTGTCAAACAAGAAGGAGGGCAGAAAACACACAGAAGGCAAGAGACATGCTCCTTTCGGAGCCTCAGCCCCTACCTAAGCTAGAGAAATAAGACAGAAACTTTTTTTTTTTAACTCTGTACCTCGATGGATGCAAAGAGACAGAAACTTAGGAGCAAAAATTTTTTGACTCTTATATGAGCCAAATTCCTGGCAAAGCACAACCAACCATGGCAAGAAACTGCCTGGAGTCCTTTCTGCCACCTTCTCACTGAGATCAGGAGTCAGCACTTCTGAATGCATCTCGTCTATACCATGCGCTGTATAGGTGCTTCTACATACCGTCCATTCTCATTGCTTAGGGTACTTATGCCCTATAGAGTCACTGCAAATCTTGAACCTCTGGTCAGAACATTTTCATTAACCAGTCAATACATAGCCTTGTTTTATGTGTGTTTCTTGTTTTACATATGTATCATTGATTCATTAACATTGAACTCACAGCCAACAGCACTATCTGTTCTTATGTTAGTTTGCTGAGAATGATGGTTTCCAGCGTCATCCATGTTCCTGCAAAGGACATGAACTCATCCTTTTTCATGGCTGCATACTATTCCATGGTGTATATGTGCCACATTTTCATTATCCAGTCTATCACTGATGGGCATTTGGGTTGGTTTCAGGTCTTGCTATTGTGAACAGTGCCGCAATAAACATACGTGTACATGTGTCTTTATAGTAAGATGATTTATAGTCCTTTGGGTATATAAACAGTAATAGGATTGCAGGTCAAATGGTATTTCTGGTTCTAGATCCTTGAGGAATCCTCCACACCGGTTGAACTAATTTACACTCCCACCAGCAGTGTAAAAGCATTTCTATTTCTCCACATCCTCTCCAGCATCTGTTGTTTCCTGACTTTTAATGATCACCATTCTAACTAGCTTGAGATGGTAACTCATTGTGGTTTTGATTTGCGTATCTCTAACAACCAGTGATGATGAGCTTGTTTTTCATGTGTTTCTTCTCTGCTATTATTATTATTATTTGTAGAGACAGGGTCTTGCTTTGTTGCTCAGGCTGGTCTCAAACTCCTAGGTTCATGCAATCCTCCCACCTCAGCCTCCCAAAGTGCTGGGATTACAGGCGTGAGTTGCCACATCCAGCCTGTGGTGGGTATTATTATTATTACCATTTTAAAGATTAGAAAACTTGGAAGCTGGACGCGGTGGCTCATGTCTGTAATCCCAGCTTCTCAGGAGGCTGAGGCAGGCAGATCCCTTTAGCCTAGGGATTCGAGGCTGCAGTGAATCCGCCACTGTAATCCAGCCAAAGTAACACAGGGAGACTCAATTTCTAAAAAATGTTGGGAAGTGGAGGCTCAGAGGGGTTTCTGTGATTTGTGCAAGGTGGTAAGGCTAACAAGAGGTGTTTCTATGTTTCCCACATCAAGTTTTCTCACTTGGAGAAATCTCTACCAGAGAGGATCAGCCTGCCTCAGTCAATCTTTTATTTACCATACCTAAATGGACTTGTTCAGCTACTGCTGTGGGCTGGTGTGTTCTCTTTAATGTATGTGGGGGCACTTATAGGGAACTATATCTCTCTTCCTCTATCCCTAGATTGAACTCTAAGATTCTTGATTACAGAGATGGCCTCTCCTGCTGTTTACTCCCTAGGAGCTCTGCAAGCAGATTCTTGAGAAAAGCAGCCCCCATTCCTATCCTGGATTCAGCCACTGCTACAGGCTCACAGGACGGGTGGTCTGGAGCAAGTGTGGGAGGCCACAGGTGGGCTCTGCATCAAGTATTCAACAGAAGCAACAGATATTGAGCCCCTGCTGTTTACTTAGTCTAATATCAAGCTGCCTCCAGGACACTGTGAAGACACAGGAAACATCTCCATCCTGGTCCACTTTCAAATAGCTTACCTGTGGTGTGGGAGACTAAGACACAAACATCACTGGCCAGCCAGAACTGTGCATGGCACAGCGCTGAGCTCAGTGCAGCCTTCAGTGAGTAAGGGCATCCATGAGGGCTGGCATGGGTCCTTCTTCATGGTGAAAGAGTTTTGACGTGGACCTCAAATAGTGAAACAGATAGAAGGAAGGAGAGGAGTTCAGGCGTAGCTTGTGAGGAGATCAATGTGGCCAGAATCTGGGCTGCAAGCTCAGGATGGAGTTTGGCAGCAATGAAGAAACAATCCAGGAAAGAATTCATGAGGGTGCAGAAGATGACAGAGCTATTGACTAAGGGGTGGAGGCTGCAACTGCACAAGGCAGCACATTCTCGGTTACTCCCGAACCACGCTAAGTGGAGCCCAGCAAAAATTCATGTGGGTCCCTTGCCAGTCACAGTGGGGCCTCAGCCTCTGCCAGTGCAGCCTGATAACAGGACACGCTACAGAGAAGAGGGAACTGTCCTGTCAGGGGTTTCATCTTCATCCATACTCCCCATCTCCAACTGATTCTTCAACCCACACAATCTGGCTTCTGTTCCATTTCTTTTTTCCTTTTTTTTTTTTTTTTTGAGACAGTCTTACTTTGTCATCAAGACCTCCCAGGTAGCTGGGACCACAGGCACAAGTCACCAGGCCTGGCTAATTTTTTGGTACTTTTTGTAGAGATATGGTCTTGCTATGTTTCCCAGGCTGATCTTGAACCCCTGGGTTCAAGCTATCCTCCCGCCTCAGCCTCCCAAAGTGCTGGGATGATAGGCATGAGCCACCATTCTTGGTCCCATTTCTTATAAAAGCCATTTTCATGAACATCACCATTGATCTTCAAGTGACTAGGTCAAAGGCACACTTTTTTTTTTCAGTCTTCAACTAATTGGATATTTCCCTTCTGTAAGGTAATCCTCATGAAGTCAAGGAATTTTGCATTCATTACTACATTCCCAGAACCTAGAACAGTCTGGCATAAGTGCCTGACAAATACAGTAGGTGCCTGATAAAAATCCTCAGTGAATAAATGAGTGATCTTTCTTTCCACAGCTTCTGTGATGCCATGCGCTCTCTCGTCTTCCTTCTACTCCCTGTCTGCTTCTCTTTTTTTTGCAGACTCTTCTTCTTTATCCTGTCACGTAAGATGACTCCAAACCTCCATCCTGGGCACTCTCCTCTCTTCCATATCATTTTTCTTTGGGAGACCTTATTTGTTACCTTTAATTAGCATTTGTGGCACATGGTATTGTCCAAGAATGGCCACACCAATATATTTATCCCATCTCACATATTCTTAAATATAACTGATACTCTTCCACCAAAAAGTAGGGTCTAAGTTTCCTCCCCTTGGATCCGCCTGGCAGTTTATGACTTCTTTGGTCAAATGGAAGTGACATTCTACCATTTCTGAGGTTAGGTCATATGAAGAATACAGTTTCCACCTGGATCTCTCTTTTGGGTTTCTTGATTTTAGAAGCAATCCATCCTGTGGTGAGGAAGCCCAGGCCATGTAGAGAGGCCACATGTGGGTGTTGGCAGCCAACGACTCCTCCATCTAAGCTCTCAGACAGCAGCCACCATTAATATCGTATAGGTCCAGCTCCCAGCCATTGACTCTTCCAGCTGAGACCTCAGACACTGTAGAACAGAGTGAAGTCATCCCCTCCATGCCCTGTCCAAGGTCTCAGTACAACAAAACCATAGGAGACAATAAGTGATGGCTGTTGTTTGAAGGCACTACGTGTTGAGGTAATTTGTTGCTTGGTGATACATAATCACCACACCTTCTGTAGGCCGATGTTGCCTCAGTTTCTATTTCCAACCCAGTCTTCTCCTTTGATCTCTGGATCCATATATCCAATTGCCTGCTCAGCCTCTCTGCTTGGATGTCTCAAAGGAGCTGCGATCTCACCATGACCAAAACTAAATTCCAATTTTCCCAGAGGTCTGATCCTTTTCCACTGTTTTCTTTCTTAATAAATAAATTTTCTGAATCCAGAAATTTAGGAATTTTTTTCCCCCACTGGTCCACAAGAAATCCATCAATAAATTTGGTCAGCCATATGTTTTAAATGTCTCTCTCTCCCTCTTTTTTTGTTTTTACATTGAGACAGGGTTTCTCTGTGTTGCTCAGGCTGCGGTGCAATGGTGTGATCTCAACTCTCTATAACTCCACCCCCCAGGTTCAAGTGATTCTCCTGCCTCAGCCTCCTGAGTAGCTGGGACTACAGGTGCATGCCACCATACCTGGCTAATTTTTGTATTTTTAGTAGAGACAAGGTTTTGCCATGTTGGCCAGGCTGGTCTCGAACTCCTGGCCTCAAGCAGTCTACCTGCCTTGGCCTCCTACAGGCCCCTACCTACAGGCCTGAGCCACCGCATCCGGCCAAATGTATATGAGATTTATCTCACAACCTCTCTACATCCTCACTGTCGCCCTGATCCAATCCAGCATCATGCCTCACCTGCCTGCACCCCACAGTAGTTTCCTGTCTTCTCAAAGCTAGTCTGCTTCTCTCCACTTTGTTCTTCACACTGCAATCAAAATGATCCTTGTTTGGAAATTAGCCAGGCGTGGTAATATCTGACCTACTAAGAAAAAAAAGCATTTTCACACCCTGAGTGGCCCTCACATTTAATGAGGTATTCAGGATAATGGAAAAAGTGGTCTTGATCTTTTCATGGAGCAAGTCTGGCAGAACTGTATCTGCCAATGTGGTTAGTCCAGTTCCAGTAACTGGGTGCACTTGGGAGAAGTAAGAGGGCCTAAGAAGAACTGTGTTCTGTTAAGTCAAACTTTTCTTCCCCTGTGGACTTTTCTCCAACTGGTCTGAATTAGTGAGGTCTAACTGTTTCTATTTAAAAAAAAGACAACAAAATCTTGAGGGCGTGCCTCCAAAAATCTTGCCAAAAGACACACATGCACGCGCACACACACACACACACACACACACACACACACACACACACACACCCAGGCACACATCACCACCACCACCTCCATCATCCACACACTCTGCCCTCAGGACAGGGACACACAGTGACACACACGGTCAGGCAGTTAAGGAAAAAGCAGAAATTGGGCATCCGTTCAAACAGCTTGAGTTAAGAGGTGGAAGACGGCTGCCGGGAGAGCAGAGCAGAGAGGGGCTTTGGTAAAGGAACCATTCCAAGCACAACAGAAAAGGTCTCGCCTGAAGATTTTGGATTTCCTCTTTGGGTCTTTCAAAGAATGAGTCTCTGGTTCTATTTGGCTAAGGGACCAGCACTTGCGGGGTGTGGCCTTGGGCTCCCTCTTCTCCTGCACAGTAACACTATTGTTCAGTAACTGCGGCCAATTTATGGAAAGAGGTGGAATGTTTATGTAACTGACTCCGCTTTAGACAAGACGTTTGAAAGGGAAAAAAAATGATGGATGGAAGGAGGCCAGTCCAAACAGGGTTTTTCTTCCTTTCTGGACACAGATGTTGGAAAAATGAGGAGAAGGAAGGAGGGAGGGAGGGAAGAAAGTCAGGGTCTGAGAAGAAATGCCAAAGTCCAAGCTAGCCAGAGACAGCCAGAGTCTGTCTCTGTGGCCAGGGACAGAGACCTGGAGCAGAACCTCCACTTTTGGAAGCTGCTGTTTTAATTAAATAGGTCAACCCAATCAGGACAGCTCTGGTGTAGGGTCTGGATCTCATTAGCCTAACATGGGTGGGGTGGGCTGGCCTGAGGGAGTGGATCCCCTGGTGTGTCTGTAGTGGGGGCAGCCTGAGATGAGGGAACTTCTTTATTGCTTTCCCCAAAGCCAGGACTCAGGCAGCTGGAGCTGTCAGGAGGAGCAGACCACAGATGGAGAATGCGCTTCATTAAGCACGAGTCTGAGTCTGCTCTGCAGCCTGGAGGCCCAGGCCGACTGGAAAAATCAGAACTGCTTTGAGAGGGAGTCTCGGGAACAAATCTCACCCCTCCACCGAGCCCAAGTGCGGGGTAGTCAGGGAACAAGATCCATACCTACACCTTCTCTTGAACCTAGGTTGGACACTGAAGGCAAAGGCAGAAGTAAGGAGAACATAAAATGGTTGTCTTCCAGGTTGCAGGACTCCTGTCCATCTGATAGGAGTGACAGGTTCCTGCCATTAGAGACCCCTGGCTTGATGGGGGGAGAACTCAATCCCATACTTGGGGATACCTAGTAGATAGCCCCTAACCCTGCAATCCCTGGTCTTGTGGGAAAGACAGGACTTAGTAAATGAAATAGTAATCAAACTCATACAGAATTGTCATGTAAGTAGGTTCAGTGAGTTTTATGCAATATGGGGACATCATATACTAAAGGACTTATATTCATAGTGAATCAGGGTTAGGGATGGTTCCTAGAGGAGGGAAGTTTTGAGCAGCAAGATGGCCAGGGCCTGGAATTCCAACCTCTCAAAACAGGAGAATAAAGACAAGTCAGCTGACCATCTAGTTTTCCCCAAGTGCTGGCTGGGTCAGGTTGCAATGACATTTCTGTCAGCACATCCCGGAAGCCAGGGACTGTCAGGTGTCCCCCAAGAATAAGATGACTGTATAATTTATTATTTAAACGGGGACTTTGGAGAGGGAAGACGTGTTATTAATCATTATGCTGGGCCCACAACATGCCTGTTTCAGATAAACCAGGACGTTCAGCCTCCCTCCCTTCTAAGATCTTTAAGGGCCTGGGTGTGTGTGTAGCTGAAGGTTATAAGAAATTGAAGGATTAGCTTCAAATATTCTCCTCAACACCTCAATTCTACTTGATTTTTAGAGAAATGTGATTATTATGGTAGATAAAATATAAGTGTGTATACAGTGTGTGCTTATAAATAGTATATGTGTATGTGAATAGAGGTATATATCTGTTTCTAGATAGATGATAAGAGATATATACACATATAATACAGAAGTCACATGAATTTTTTAAAAATTTGTTGAAATTAGGCAAGATGTGGGGGCTCATGCCTGTTATCCCAGCACGTTAGGAGGCTGAGGCAGGAGAATCTTTTGAGACTGGGAGTTTGACGCTAGCCTGAGTAACACGGTGAAACCCCATCTCTATAAAAAAATTTTAAAAATCAGTTGGTTGTGGTGGCACATGCCTGTAGTCCCAACTGCTCGGGAGGTTGAGATGGGAGGATTGCTTGAACCTAGGAGGTCCAGGCTGTAGTGAGTCATGATTACACTACTGCACTCCAGCCTGGGCAACAGAGTGAGAGTCTGTCTCAAAAAAAAATTATTAAAGTTAAAATGAGAGACCTCAAAATACAGTTGTTACAGCAAGTCTCTTGGGACGATGTCCCCAGCATCTCAAGGGGCACTATCATAGACTTGTTCATGGCTGCCCACATGTTTTCAACATCCTCTTGATATTTTGATAGTTTTTCAAGGTTGCATCCTACCTTTCCAATGAAAACTAAAACAAAAGAAAACTGCGCTTATTTTTTAGTTTCCAATGCTGCTAGGGGAGGTGAGTGATTTCTGTTTGCACCAATCTGAGTCAGTCTTTGTCTCTGAAGAGAGTTACCTAGGGACAGGGACATGGCAGGAAGGGATCCTCCCTTTTTGCTGGCACCAGATCACAGCAGGCCCAGAGTGGATTAGAACTGACAGCTTCCTGCTCCTGATGGAGGCAGCGGCTCCCCTGGCAGCCATATCTGCTGTGTGGCTCTGGGAGTCATCCTGGAAGCTCAGCCTCGTGTCTGTTTTTCAGTCCTCCCAATATCCTTACTGGATCCCTTCATGCTTAAACCAGATGGGGAAGATTTCAGGTTTTTATGTTTGCTTTGGTTTACAAAGAAGGGCCCTCATCAATTCAGATGATTCGAGGACAAAGTTTGAGGAGACCCATTACCTACAGTGTAAGAGATGGGGAAATTTAGCCCCAGAGGATGAAACAACTGTATAAAACAAAACCATCCCATCTATTCAGTGGCCAGCCCCGGCGTCTTTGACCATTCACTTGCTCTCTTCTGTTCTTCCTCTTCCTCCCCTCCCCACTCCATCTCCAGAGCTCCAACACATTTCATGTCCTTGCTTCCTCACACTGTTCTTCAGAAGTAGGGAGGTCAGGGGATGCTTCTTTCTGGAAGGTAAAATGATGTGCAGAGAGTGGAGAACAGTTGCGGAGCTGGGATGAGACATCCGTTCTTAATCTGGATCTCATTGTGTAGGGGCTTGGTGTTTCCCAGGCTAGGGCTCCCTGGAGCCAGGAACAGCTCAGGCATCTGTAAACCTCATTATACCGGTGTATAGTGAAAGGGCAAACTGACTCAGATTTCAAGTCCCACCTCTGCTCTGAGACTAGTGCAATCCTGGGCCAATCACTAGCTGATGTTGGGCTTCATTTACCTCATCTGCCAAATGAAAATGTTGGTCTAAATCACAAATTCTTAATCTTTTGGGTGTTAGAGACTCCCTTAAAAATTGAATCTTTGACCAGGTGCAGTGGCACACACCTGTAATCCCAGCACTTTGGAAGGCCAAGGTGGGTGGACTGCTTGAGGTCAGGACTTTGAGACCAGGCTGGCCAACATGGCAAAGCCCCTTCTCTACTAAAAATATAAAAATTAGCCGGCTGAGGCAGCATGTGCCTGTGACCCCAGCTACTCAGGAGGCTGAGGCAGAAGCATCACTTAACCTGGGAAGCAGAGGCTGCGGTGAGCTGATATGCCACTGCACTCCAGCCTGGGCGACAGAGAAGACCTGTCTTAAAAAAAAAAATCTGATCTTTTTCCTCCGTCCCCAGTCTTTCCCCCTAAAAACTATACAGACAATATTTTCTGTAAAATTTCAAGGGCATTGTGGACTGTTTAAAGTTCATTATTCAGTAAGAAGATTCAAGGTTTTTTTTTTTTTTTTTAATCAGACTCCCAAAGGGATCTATGACCCCCAAATTATCAGAGCCCTGCTCTAAGGTCAGCTTGAGCAATGATTCTGGAGAGCTCTGTGAAAAAGCCTGCCTGCTGATCTTGGCTCTGCCCCTTGAAAGAGTATTTCCCTTCATTGAGCCACAGTTTTCTTATCTATAAAATAAGGATAACAGTAATCCTAGCACTTTGGAAGGCTGAGGAAGGCGGATCACGAGGTCAGGAGATCGAGACCATCCTGACGAATAAGGTGAAACCCTGTCTCTACTAAAATACAAAAGGTTAGCCGGGCATAGTGGCAGGCGCCTGTAATCCCATCTACGCGGGAGGCTGAGGCAGGGGAATCGCTTGAACCGGGGAGGCAGAGGTTGCAGTGAACCGAGATCACGCCACTGCACTCCAGCCTGGAAACAGAGCAAGACTGCGTCTCAAATAATAGTAATAATAACAATAAGGATAACAATACTTATCCTGTGAACACTATAGAATGGTTGGGAGAATTACACTGTAATAGAGGTGAAGTTTTTTGTAAATTGTAAAGCGTTTTATGAGTGATCAATCAGCCAGCTCCCTTCCCCCTTTCTGAAGCCTGAAGGATGGTGACAGCGTCAGGCTAGAGCTGGCAGAGTTCCTGGGACGACACATTACTGGACCCCAGTCATGTTGTCTCTTACAAACGGGTGACTCTCTCCCCTCCCACGGGACCTCACTGAGGCTCCTCTTGTTCCACTGTTCCAGGCCCATACAGCACTTCCACCGGAACTCTCTGCTCCCTGCGGCGCCCTCTTCTACTCAGGATGCTCACTGAGCCTGCCTGCTGTCTGGAACAGTCGCATGCTCATTCATCCACTGCTATTCCACAAGGTAGCCCAGAGTAGTCAGGGAGGAAGGACAGGCGTGGTGAGTACAGTATCATCCGTCCCAGCCTGTGGTCCGCTCCGTGACATTCCTGATTTCTCAGGCCGCATTCTAAAGTTGAGGTTCAGAAAACATGAACCTAGGACTCATTCCCCTTGGGATACTGTCAGATTGAGGGCATGCAGAGACAGGCATCTGCAGCTTGAGAAGGAGCCAGGACACACACACACACACACACACACAGAGTCACAGTCGCCCAGGAAGGGCCTGTCTGTCACAGGCCTGGCCTGGCCTGCATGGCACCGAGGCGCTACATCAAAGGAGAGCCGCAGAGTCGGTGATTAGTCGGGCATGTGGCTCACCTTCCTGCCAGTACTTTCCCTGACAAGACTTTACTTGCCACCCACATTTTCCTCTCTGGTGAGAGAGGATTAAAAGTTCCTTGCTCTGCTCCTAACTAAAGCTCTCACCACTCCAGGAACACTACTGTCTGCAACTCCTCCTCTCCTCCAAACTGTCTGCCCAGTCCTTGGCTCTGTCACTCTAGGATGGCCCCATACAACCCTCCCTGGGCATCGTGGATGATGCTGGAGGCGTGGACCAGAGCCAGCAAACCCCAAAATATTGAAAACCCCCTCTGATGCCTGGGTGTTTTCACTGGGCAGTTCCTGGGAGTGATGGCAGCTTCCATTGCCTTTCCCAGGCCTTCCAAAGCCTTGAACTACAGGGATGGGCTGAGGGTCCCCAAGAAGGAAAAACATGGTGCCCAGAGGGCCCAGAGAGAGGGGATGTGGTTGTGAGCCAGATGGGAGCTGCATGATTCCCCATACAAGGGAACACGGAGATCCAGGCCTTGACTTTTCCAATACGGTAGCCACTAGCCATGTGTGGCTATTGAGCATTGAACTGTGTCTTGTCCTATGTGATATGTGTTGTCAGTGTAAACTAGACACCAGATTTGAGACTTAGTACAAGACAAAAAGAATGTAAAATATCTCATTCAAAATGTTTATATTGATTACATGTTGAAATCATGTTTAATAATATATTTTATTTAACCCAAATATATACAAATTATTGTATATATATATAGTATATATATGTATATATATGTAGTATATATATATACATATATACGTATATATATATATATAGTATATATATTGTAAATATATACAAATAATTTGTATATATTTGGGTTAAATAAAATATATTATTAAAATGTTTTATAATTTAAAACTTTTTTATTTTTTAAAAATTAAGGAACTGGGTGTGGTGGCTCATATCTGTAATCCCAGCACTTTGGGAGGCTAAGGCGAGATGATTGCTTGAGTCTAGGAGTTCAAGACCAACCTGGGCAACATAGTGTGACTTTGTCTCTATAAAAAAAAAAAAATTTTTTTTAAATTTTTAATTGAAACAGGGCCTCATTCTGTTGCCCAGGCTGAGGTGCAGTGGCACAATCATAGCTCACTGCAGTTTCGACTTCCTGGGATCAAGTGATCCTCCCTGCTTAGCCTCCCTGAGTAGATGGATCTACAGATGTGAAACACCACGCCTGGATAATTTTTAATTTTTAGTAGAGACAAAGTCTCCCTATGTTGCCCAGTCTGTTCTTGAACTCCTGGGCTCAAATGATTCTCCAGCCTTGGCCTCCCAAAGTGCTGGGATTACAGGGGTGAGCCACCACGCCCAGCCTTTATTATTAAAATTAATGTCACCTGTTTTTTTGTTTGTTTGTTTTTAGGCAGAGTTTTACTCTTGTTGCCCAAGCTGGAGTGCAATGGTGCCATCTCAGCTCACTGCAACCTCTGCCTCCCGGGTTCATGTGATTCTCCAGGTTCAAGTGATTCTCCTACCTCAGCCTCCTGAGTAGCTGGGATTACAGGCATGCAACACCACACCCAACTAATTTTATATTTTTAATAAAGACGGGGTTTCTCCATGTTGGCGAGGCTTGTCTTGAACTCCTGACTTCGGGTGATCCACCCACCTTGGCCTCCCAAAGTGCTGGGATTACAGACGTGAGCCACTGCACCTGGCCACCTGTTTTTTTTCTTAAATGAACTTTTTTTTTTTTAATGCAACTACTAGAAAATTGAAAATGACATTCATGATTCTCATTATATTTCAATTGAGCAGTGCTGGTCTAACAAAAGCAAAGGGTTACCCCCAGGGGGATCAGCCATGGAGAGGGGACCAGGGAAAGAGGGCCTGCTGTGCCCACCTTGAAGTCTTCACCACCATCATTCTTGTTCAGCTGGGAACAGGAACCTCTGAACAGCTTGCCTGAGAATGAGACTGACCTGGAGCTAGAACTAAAGCTCCTGACCCCATTCTAATGCTCTGTTCTCTCAAGACAGGCCCCCTCATTCCCTCACACTTGGGGCTGGGTTGATGAATTTGTGGTTCATGGGGCCGGGGAGGGGGAAGGTACCCCTAGGACTCTGGGCATCTGTCTAGGGGACCTGCACTGCTGGACTCGCCGAAGTTTCAGGGACCAGGACGTGGTGCTAGTACATGTTTCTTTCTGCCAGGAGCCCTTGTCAGAGCCTGCAAGCTTAGAGAAGAGAGATGCCCCTTCCAATGTAGGGCATATTCTATTATTTATTAACCCCTAGGAGGCCTGCCCACGCTGGCCTTCCAGCTGGTTAATTGGATTTCATGACAACTTTTTTAAAAGGAATGTTCTGAGGAGCAGTGTTGTGTCCTGCCCCAGGGGTCCTGTGAGGTTTCCTCCAACTCCTTGAAAAGGCAGCCACTGCGGTATAACATGGAGCTTTAATCATACATGTCAGCGTAGCTCTAGTCCCATCGGAAGCTGTGGTGGGGCTGACACAGCCACTGTTGCTCCAGGATGGGAAATAAGCCCCTTTCTTACCTATGATGGAGAAAATATACTCTGATGTGTGGGGGACTGCTAGTTAATTTGTGTTTCACTTCTGCTTCGATTACAGCCCCTCGTAGGTGAAAGTGTGCTGCTTATCACAATCAGAATGCCATAGGTTTGCACTTCCTTCTAGTGAGGAGACAATAATAGACATAAGGTCCTGTGATAATAGCTATTAGTCTGGTTCAGGCCCCTACTTAAACAATTGCTTTGAGACAGGCAGCTGAACACTAGTATTTCATACATGGGCTCATTGTTCTTCCCAGGTCAGTTTTGCTTTGGTTGTTTCATCCAGAGGATATTCAGGGGTGTACAGAAGGGGAGCCCCCTGCAGATTCATGGCCGCTTACTGTCCCATGGCCTAAGCCACAGATAAGGAGAGGGAGAAGACCTGTTGTACAAAAAATCTACATATACACCAAGATTTTTTTTTTTAGACCAAGTTCTGCTCTTGTTGTCCAGGTTGGAGTGCAATGGCACAATCTCAGCTCACTGCAACCTCTGTCTCACAGGTTCAAGCGATTCTCCTGCCTCAGCCTCCCGAGTAGCTGGGATTATAGGCCTGCGCCACCATGCCCAGCTAATTTTATGTTTTTAATAGAGTTGAGCTTTCTCCATGTTGGTCAGGCTGGTCTCAAACTCCCAACCTCAGGTGATCCACTTGCTTCGGCCTCCTAAAGTGCTGGGATTACAGGCATGAGCCACTGTGCCCGGCCTACCAAGCTACATTTTTAAGGACAGGCAAGAATTTTTGGTGTTATGGTAGGATTTACTGGAAAGCCCTTATAAACGGCTAGATTCCTGCCAGAACGGGTTATTTATAGGGAGGCCTACTGAGGATGGAGATTGGGAAACTTGAAAGAAGAAGGCAAGGAGCTAACTCCTGTCCACTGTCTTTCTTGTGTAGAATTCTGACACTAGACACTTACAGTAAGCATGTGCCCATAAAACACTATCCCATGGACACAAGAGAAGAGTCCCTTCCTAGGATTTGGAAGGGACCCTGGAGAGAAGGAATAGGGGTGGGTACTGAGGCACTAGAACACCTACGGATAAGTGTGGTGGAAGTTCAGATAGCCAGGGAGTCCCTTTGACCGGGTGCTCGTGCTCTCTTTTTCTGGAGGACTTGCTCATACATCGACAAATTGTCCCCCTAAACTATTCTCCAGATCAACAATGACAAGGATCCCAGAGGTATTCGTATTGTGTGCTTGGCATTAGGTAAAGTGACTTACATACACCATCCCAATAACTTAGGTATGAGTATTGTCAGCCTCATTTTACTCATGAAAAACCAGAGCTTAGAGAAGTCAAGACATTTACTCAAGATCACAGAGTTATAGGAAGCCAGGATTATAAATAAGTTCTCTGATTCCAAAGCCCCATGTTTAATTTCTACTTTATAGTGCCTTCAAAAAAAAAAAGCCCAAAACGATGATTCTAGTTGAAAAGTAATTCTAGAGAGGGAGGATATAAATTACATTTTATATATCACAGAACAGACCTATAGTAGCCCTGGGAGGCTTCACACAAAATGGAAACCTTGGATTGGCCTTGAGGACAAGATAGTCTTAGTATAAGTGGGCGCATGGAGAGGTTATCCCAGGCTAAGGGAAAAGCAGGGGTGAAGGCTGGGAAGTGGAAAGTTGCACGTCAGCAGGAGAGGACATTGAGAGGAGAGACGTGGGTGGAGCAGAATGTTCCCCCCAGGGAGCAGAAGGTGGGGCTGGGCATGTAGCCTGGGCTGAGGTCTGGAGGGCACTGAAAGTCAAACCTGGGAGGTTAAGTGCCTGTTTGCCTGGTGATTTCAGATGATCAGCTACAGAATGGACAGAGAGGAAATGCTTGGGGACTTAGGGAGAGCTCTGGGCAGGGCTGAGGTTGTGGACTTCATATCCGTGGACCTTTATCTCCCCAGCTGTGAGAAGGGTAGGTGAGCCTGGGTGCTCAGAAGCCTGGGCCCCTCTGGAGCTTGGTGAAGCTAAGGCACCTGGTTGATCTAGGTTATGGCTGCCAGGTGCAACGGTAGCACCTTCTTTTTCATTGTAAAGATAACTAGAGGGAGGGAATTGACTAATTGTGTGAGAGCAGCAGGAGTGCAGGTGACTCTGAGACTCCAGTTGGAGGATGTGGGCAGAGTATCCCTCCCTGCAGTTGGTCCCCAGCACTGCCTGAGGCCATACCCAACTTTAGGAGCTCCAGTCCACCCACTGGGCACTGGCATTTGGCACACCTGGCTTGGAGGCAGGGTCTCCCCAGCTCCTCCCTGCCCCCCATCTGCAGAAAAGCTGAGACTTTCCCCATTTCTCCTGCCTCTTGTTTCTCTAATTTTATGATTGTATGAAAATAAGGTTCCCAAATTGCTTTTAATTAGCTTTAATAAGACAGCCTTTTTGCTAATTAAAACGATTATTAAGAAACCATTTATTGAACAAGAACACAGTTGTTAGAACCTAAGAGAATTCTGAACTCTTAGTAATAACAACAGCAGCCACCACCAGCCCCATCAGGCCCCAGAAACTCAGACTCGTAGTGCTTAGGATAGGGGCCCAGGGTTTGCATCTTCTCCCTCTCTCCAGGGCACCTTGTGGGCAGATGCTGCCTGAAAGCCCGTAGTTGCTCCTTTCGCCAGCGCAGACGTTCTCACTGTAGGAAGTGTCCCCGGTAAGTAAGCACTGACAGGTTTGCCTGTTAAAGGGCCTCGTGCAGCCAGAGTAAAGCTGAGCAGGCAGTCAGGGGGCTGTGAAACCTCCAGTCACTTCATCTCCCTGCACCTTTATCTCCCGGGCCGTGAGAAGGGTGGGTGGGCCTGGGTGGCCTCAGAAGCCCAGGCCCCGCTGGAGCTTGGTGATGCTAAGGCTCCAGATGGAGCCTGCACTCGTGGAAATGCACACCTCTGGGTAATGGGGGAGTCTGGGGCTAGCAGAGCCCAGAGCTCATTTCATCCTCCTCTCCTCCCTCTGCAGGAGGGCTGCTCAGGCTGCTGAGACAAGAGACTCCTGTCGCGAAGCTGTTGAGGAGACTCAGAGACTCTGGGCTCCCACTAGGAGCAAGCAGGAGCGGTGTAGCTAGGCGAAGCCCAGGCGCGGGGCCCGGAGCGCGGAGGTGCAGCTCCCCGGTCCCCAGGTCCCTGGGCCCCCGGTCTCCGACCGCAGCACTCTCTCCTGCCCCCGCTCCGCCCTGCCCCGGGCTGACACTCCTGGGTGACGGCGCACGGCTTGTGCTGCCGCATTTCCTTCCTGTAGGGAGGGGGTGGGAGCTGGAGTCGGGAGGGGCCCGGGCGGGAGGGAGATGACCCAGGTGGAAGGCAGCGCAGAAGGTTGCTGCAGGGAAGATGCCCAAGATGGCCCGGGCGTTTCCCAGCGACGTTGTCTAGGCCGTATCTGCCCTCTGGGGTCTGGGGTCCTGCGGCAGCCCACCCCCGCCTCCCCCGCAGTCCTCCCAGAGTTTTTCCAGGGACCCGATCAGCTCGAGGTCTTGGCAGTACTTGAAAAGCAGCGGTGGTTTTTGATTTAGTTGTTTAGCTGTTTAATTTTTACTTTTCAATGTTACAATCGAAAGAACCTGGACTTTGCAGTCCCACAGCCCCAGACTCCAATTCGGTGGGCCGAATATTTAGCTTTGTGACCTTTTGTGACGCTCAACTGAGCTTCGTTTCCCGACAGCTTTTTTCCCACGGGGCTGCTGTGAGGCTTAGATGCAATCATGGAGGTGAAGTTGCCCAGTCGGAAGCCTAAGACCCAGTGTTAGTGTCGGGGGAATGTGCATTTGACCTCAACCAGGGAAGGCGAAGGATAAGCTTCGAGGCTCTAAACCCAAGGCACGGCCGGCCCCGGTCTCCTTGGCGCTCGCTGGGGTCCAGGGTCGGCGGCCAGGGCTGGGGAAGGTGGGAGGGGGGTGCCCGGCGGTTCCCAGCCCTGCGGCAGGTCGGAATCTACGCGGACGTTTGAAGAAACATGCGCTGGGGGCCTCAGCAGAGTCCGATTCTTCGCGAGCCTCTGGGGAGGGCTCAGGCCTGAGGGTTTTGTAAAAGCTCCCTAAGGGGGCTCCGAGGTGCAGTCAGGATTGCAAACTGGTGATGGAAGAAGGACCGCAGTCTCGGGAAAGAAACAAAGAGGCCTTCCTGGGGCGGGAGGGAAGAGGGCTGGCGGGTCCCCACCCGTGTGCAGGGGACCCCTTCACACCCGCATTCTCACGCCCAGGGACACGACTGCACGCACGCCCGGACACACTCACGGGCCCCCACACTTAGCCGCACACAACCACCCACGCCCATTCACGCGGTCCCGGACACACCCACGCCCACTGCGTTCTCCGGGCGAGTCCTGCGGCCGGAACCCAGAGCGCGCCCGCTGGGGGCCGGGCCAGCCGCTCCGAGGGTCTCAGGCCAGGCGGCCCGAGCGCGCTGCAGCCGCTGACTGCGCGGCTCCTCCGAGCCCCGGGCGCTCTGCAGAGCCCCCGCCGGGCCGCGCCGCGCTCGCTCCGGCTCTTTGTTATGCTAATTCCCCTTCCCAGCTGGTGCCAGCTGCCTGCACAATGAGCGCCCCGAGCCCTTGCCAGCCCTCGCCAGCCAGGGAGTGGGGGCGGGGCGGGGGGGCTACTTCACCCTGCGGCCGCTGCCCTCCCTACCCCCTCGCCGTCCCAGCTTGGCCCAGCCTGGCCCGTCCTCCCTCCCCCACGCTTGCAGGGCCGCCCCCCGGGGCCTGCAGGGCATCCTCTGATTCATTCCAGTCGCCCGGACTGCCCGCCCTCCAGGTGCCAGGGCTTGATGAAAAGTAAAAGGCTCCTCGGCGGCTCGAGAGCCGTGAGGATGAAAGGGGAGCAGCCGCCTCCCAGACCACACAGCTAATCCTCCCGTAAACCTCGAGCAAATAAGGGGAGAGGAAGAACACGCCGGCTACAGATGTGGCGTGCAGCCTCCGGGGATCCCCAAATTAAAATTCGTGCAGGGGAAACCCTTGGACCACAACCAATGCCGCTAATTAGGTTATGGGACCATAGTCTTGGCTGGTATTTAAAAAAACAAAACAAAACGAAACAGTTGTCACAGGTTCAAGAACTGTCTTCATAAAAAGAAGGTGGAAAGTCCGCTATTTCATTACGCAGAAGCATGCGAGAAGAGGGTTCGCGGGCCTCCTGCCTGCCTGGCTTCTGGAAGAAGAGGACAGTCTTGTGCCGGGGAAGCCGCCTTGTGCCTGGCTGGCTCCGGGTGTGTGGAGCTAATGGGCTAACGGAGGCGGGGCGCGAACACTCCACGGGGAGGGGCAGAGGAACTGCAGTGAGGATGCGGGAGCGTGGCCTAAATGGAGGAATGTATATTTCAGAAGACAATAGATTAGCCGCCATATGCAGAAAGCAGTCATTCGGGACAGGAAAACTCCGAGAGGTATTCTTAAAGAAAGATCCAGAAGCAGTTTCTCAGTTTCACTGGGAGAGAAAAAAGGCATTCTGGGGAAGGAAAGGGAAGGGTGACATGCAGAAAACTCAAGTGAAAATATTCAGAAAGATCCCTATTGTTAGAATCAGGAATTGTTAGACTCAGAAGAGAGGGCCAGAAGGGAACAATCTTTTAGAGGCCCTTTGAGTCCAGCCTCATCGTTTGGCAGATGGAAAATCAAGATCCAGAGAAGTGAAGGGGCTTGTTCATGGTTAGACAGCTAATGGGTGGCAGACTTGGGCAAGAATCTCTCTCCTAACTGCTAATCTAGTTCTCACCACTAAATTGGTTATAATCTTTCCGTTAAGAAACAACAGCAGTCGTTTGACTAGAAATCAATACAATAGACTGACTCTAAGCAAATAAAGAATTAGAATTACTTTTCTTCTTCTTCTTTTTTTTTTTTTTTTTTTTTTTGCGACAGAGTCTTGCTCTGTCACTCAGGCTACAGTGCAGTGGCACAATCTCGGCTCACTGTAATCTCCACCTCTGGAGTTCAAGCGATTCTTGAGCCTCAGCCTCCAGAGCGGCTGGGACTGCGAGCTCACTGCAACCTCCACCTCCCAGGCTCAAGTGATCCTCCCTCCTCGGCCTCCTAAACTGCTGGGATTAAGGTGTGAGCCATCACGCCTGGCCTAATAGGAAATTTTAGAAAGATTGAGTTAAGCTTTGTTGGATCTATAATAAGAATAAAAGTTAGAAATCAATTAATTCTTACAAATCCATCCCAGGATTCTTCGTAGTATGTATTTCTTTATTCATCCCTTAAAACGCCCAGATGGATAAATGGTCCCAGGATTTCTTTAAGAGTTCTTTCTTTGCAGGGACCAATATCGTCTCCAGATAGAGATGTCTCTTGTGCATTAAGTCATCTTGCCTAAAACCAGCTAGGTCAAGATTGTGCTGGTTGACAATTCTAATTGGTCAACCTCACTGGTTAAAATCATACTCATTGGAAAATAAAAATATCTACTCCAGCTGCTGGGTTTCCAAACTCTGAGAAGACAAAGGTTTAGAGATGGCCAGCCTACACCTCCCTGGGCAGGCTGAGGTGTCCTGGCTTCCCATTGCCTCTCTCAGCTGACTCAAATGGCAACTATTGTTGACAATCATGAGATCCTAGCCCAGATAGATGGGGAGCCTTTTGCAGAGAAGTCCTGGAACCCCCATGATACAACACTGTATTTGTTCTCATTACACTCTGGTGCCCATTTCTCATTCTCAAGCCATATGGTTCAGTTTTGTTCTCATTTCAGAACCTACCCATCAGTGAGTCTCACTACAGGTGAGCCTCACATTATGGAAAAATATAAACTCTTCAAAAATTGAGAGATGGAATGTAATTTTGTAAATGGAATTCTATTTTGAAATTGTCAGTTGCTTTCTGAGTTTAATGGCAAAACAGAAGGGATAAGAGTTTGAAATAGGGATAACCAACCTCTCGTTGACCTTTTACATGGAAACTGTATCCCAGTTCTTTTATAATCGGCCCTGTCCTTGGTTATGGTTATCCAGAAAATTCTGCTTTGGTCTCCAAAATTATCAGGAGCACAAGGAATAGCATTTAGTCGAAATTATCTCCCCTGCCCCAGCCCACCCCCCTTTTTTTTGGAGATAGAGTGTCACTTCCTCATCTAGGCTGGAGTGTAGTGGTTCAATCCCAGCTCACTGCAACCTCTGCCTCCCAGGTTCAAGCAATTCTCCTGCCTTGGCCTCCCAAGTAGCTGGGATTAAAGGCACCTCCCTCTCCACCACGCCCAGCTACCTTTTGTATTTTTAGTAGACAAGGAGTTTTATCACGTTGACCAGGCCGGTCTTGAACTCTTGACCTTAAGAGATCTATCCATCTCAGCCTCCCAAAGTGCTGGGATTACCGGCAGCCATGAGCGACCATGCCTGCCTCCACTTTTTTCCCTAAATCAATACTGTACTTTTTCTGAGTAAAAACTAGGTTTAAGAAAAGCATTTGATACAGTAACTAAATAAACTTGAACTCTAGCAAATCCTGACGATGGGTCAGAGGTTAGTGGTTTTTAATCTTTCCATTTGTAAAGAACACCTCTTATTCCCTTCACATAGCCAATGTTCTGAAAGATTCTGTCTGAGAAACAAATTGCATTTATTAAGGATAATGGCTTCGTTTTCCCAGTCAGAGTTTCTTCTCCGTTTGTGATAGCCTGGAGCTGATTTAATTCCAGCCAAAGGTAAGGAAATTTGATGTGAGGTTAGCCTGTGCAACCACTTTCAGAAAATTTTATGATTTGCAATAAGGTATTTTAAATATTAAACATATCTCAAGGACACCAATGACTACTTTCATAGCTAAGGGCCCTGGGACCCCAGGTTTCATACCATCCCCCTGTTTAACTTCAAGCTTGCTCTACAGAACCAAAGAGGCTGAATACTTTCCAACAAAAGGAGGATCCGGCACTGGTGGGTTCCACCTGCAGGGCATTCAAGGACAGTAATGGAGAAGTCTTGGAGGCTCACTCATTGCAAACCCATAATGCACCCTCAGGCAACATTGAGTCATTTCCCTGATATTAAAACCTTTCATTCTGACAACCTTATGAGGTGGATAATGTGTGCTACTCCATTTTACAGAGGAGTAAACCGAGGAACTAGGAGGTAAAGTGGCTTGTTGGCCAAGGCCACGGTTGCACAGCTACCCTGGCAGAGCTGAGATTTTCATCCAGGCAGTCTAACTCCAAACTCCCTACTCTTAACCCTCTGCTGTACTCCAGTCTTGTGAGAAACCCACAACCTCTGTGCCTAAACTGAACAGGAGAGAGATTCCTTGGGCTAATGACTATACCCATTCACAAATACAGTTTGGTGTGTTATTGAAAAGCACCCCATCTAAGGACATGGAGAACAGGGAGAACCCCTCCCAGCTCCAGAAAAGGCAGACAAGCCATTTCTCCCTTCCTGCAAAAGAAGTTTAAAAAAATACTTTAGTCCCTGAAATGTTTTTTCCTAAAGAGCTTTGACAAAGAAAAAAGTTCTGTCTTCTTTCCTCTGCAGTCTTTAGACATTTCCTTAAAGAGAGTGGATTCACTCTGCAGTGTACAGGAGCACTGTATTTCTCAGACTTCCTTCACTGTACTGAATCAGAGATCAAGCCCCCAACCTTTTGCCAAAATCCCTTGCATAGCCTGTCATTCTCTATCTTTTCCTTATTGTGCACACAGGGGTGTTGTGAGTTTTGAAAATGGTGTAGACGTCTGAATGCTATGCCAAGTGTATTTCAGAGAGATCTACTCATCTCTTGATTGAGAAGATACCGGGGTCTTACCACATCTGAGCTTCGTTCATTGCAGTCGTCTTAGAAGGTATCTGAAGAAAACCACTGTGTCTAGAAGCATCAAAGATGGGTTCATGTGTGTGCTGACCAGAGGAGGCAGTGGAGAATCACATGCCTGACGCCTGGACTCAGCTGCTTCCACTGAAAGATCTGGATAGAGGCAATGCCTGCCGAAGACCAGGCTGCTCTGGGCAGCACAAGACTGTAGGGTTAGGACTGTAGGGTACCTAAGGTACTTTCCTTCAATGTTCTGATATTTGTCTTGAACTCCCGACCTCAGGTGATCCACCCACCTTGGCCTCCAAAGTGCTTGGATTACAGGCGTGAGCCACCACGCCCAGCCCTAAAGTTCTGATATTTGTCTGTTGTTCTGGAGACCTTGGCAGAAACCAAGATCATAACATATCTCTGCAAGTTCTCTCATATGTAGGTCCTCCCCAAAGACGTTGAGAAATATGAGAAATTTCTATTTGTGGCCAGGCACAGCTCCCAGCACTTTGAGAGGCAGAGGTAGGAGGATCACGAGGTCAGGAGTTTGAGATCAGCCTGGCCAACATAGTGAAACCTCATCTCTACTAAAAATACAAATAATTAGCCAGGTGTGGTGGCAGACACCTGTGCTCCCAGCTACTTGGGAGGCTGAGGCAGGAGAATAGCTTGAACCTGGGAGGGAGAGGTTGCAGTGAGCCAAGACTGCACCACTACACTCCAGCCTGGGTGACATAGCAAGACTCCATCTCAAAAAAAAAAGAAAAAAAGAAAAGAAATTTCATGAGAAACAACTAATACATCTCCATACCTTCTATCAGTTTTATTACGGTCAAAAGCAGGTGTTTCCACACTATGAATAAGTAGTTTGCATTTTCAAAATTAACAAATTGGATCAACAACAAGGAAAAAAACCAATCATAGACAGCCCACCAGAGGATTATTTACCAGAAAAGATGAAGTTCACGGTGATGGTTTGCAAACACCACCAGACAAGCTTGTGTAAATTCCCTTCGTTTAGTCATCATTCTTCAGCCTGTCACAGATACTGAAGGGAAATGCAGAAACAGGAAATTACAGACTATTTTAAACAGCATGTTTTATTAAACTCACTTGCTGATGCACTTTATGGCAGGATGCGAGATTCAAGTGTTCATAACTTACATCTTTGCAAGTGCTTTTCCTAAGTGAGTTCTCACAGCTAAAATATGGCATGTACCCAGGGTTGGGAAATAATCTCCAAACTAGTAACTGTTTCACCCCAGGTCATGTAGCTATATCACATACAATTGAGACGTTTTACTCATGTCAAGAGAATATACCTTGCTTAGGCACTATAGCTAAGAAAGCAACACAGGCATCTTGTAGTAACTTAAAAGATCCTTAATGCATTTATTTTAAACCACAGAATCAAAACACAGCAATCTTAAAGATGAATCACTACAAACCATACATTGTCTCTTCTTTTATTATTTAAATACTGATATCATTCTTCTCTTCATGGGACAATTCTGCCTCTAGTTTAAACCATCATTACTAATGCCATGCTGAATCCTTGTCTCTGAAAAGATCTAGTCAAATTGGCCGGGATGTGATAACCTTAACTACAAATGAAATGACTTCAGATTTAAGGGGCTGTCAGAAAGATGAAATTTAACGACTAATTATTTCCAAAAATGTTTCCTGCTCACAATTTGTTAGAAGAATATAAAAGCCTAGCTGCATCACAGAGGAATCCTTATATCCTTGTCTTACACTTGTTTCGAAGTTGATGTCTCTTAGTGGCCATGTCTTCTACAAGTTGTCCTCTGCTCTCCTCCTGATACACAGAAAGGAAGTCACCAAGTGGAGCTGTAATACAAGTTCATAATTGGAGGGATGGGTAGCCGTGTCTTGATGGAGTTAACTATGAGCTCTAAAAAGAAAGACTTCCATTCACCTGCTTCACCGTTTAACAAAGTAGCATGTAAAATGTTCTAAATTTCTGTTGTCTTAATAAAAGATCATGCCAAAGATGTTTTACCCTAATTTTCAATTCATTGCCAGATAGTGGCATCTGCTGCTTTTGAATTTTTCTCTCTTCCTCCATGTCCCCTGTCCCTGCAATCCTGTCCCTAGGACCCCTGCAAAGTGAAGTGTAGAATAATAGGATTTTGAGTGGAAAGACGACGTTGAGACTTTTGCCCCTTGAAAATCTCTTTGCCAGACCACCTTCTATAATGTGCCATTTTTAGAAAGGCAGGATCAGAGACAAAGGTTAATGATTTCATTAATGATATGCACCCAGATGCCTAAGGGAATAGCAATTAAAGGCACTCTTGGGGAGCAAGGCCACTTTCTTAAATGAAGACTTCCCCTCATTTATCTTTTAATAGTCTTGATTCTGTCATATCAGATTTTCCTTAAAGCAGAGCACAGCAATGAGAGAAGGTGCTGCTTCCAGGCGGGTAGACAGTAGTGTGGGTGGAGGATGTCTTAGCTTTTCCAAGTTGCTCAAGATAAAACTATAGAATACAGTTAAGAGATTTAACTTACTATGAAGGGTGTCCTGGCCACTCTAGGAAAATCTAATGGAATATCTCATGCATAGAAGACAATGCTGGGTACATAAGAGGTGAACACAGGAAGTCCTAGCACTCTCACTTGCTAACAAGAGAATTTTTGTAGTTTGGAT
The DNA here is from genome assembly GCA_004027715.1 of Plecturocebus donacophilus. Lineage (NCBI taxonomy): Eukaryota > Metazoa > Chordata > Mammalia > Primates > Pitheciidae > Plecturocebus > Plecturocebus donacophilus. Next base: position 118,537 of record PVKP010000755.1, read on the forward strand.
GGGTGTTTACAAATTATTTTTTGGTGAAGAAAATTTTTTTTTGCATGCTAGAAATATCCTGGTAACAAAAACTTGATGACTAAAAAGAACCGATTTTTATGCTGCTGAATTCAAAGGCACCACTTATCCTGCAGAGGAGTGATTCTAGTGGGTTCTACTGAACAGGTGCAGGCGCTCACAGCTCAGGTGAGTGCTGCTGAAAATCACCAACTTCGTCATTTTACAGCTTTGGCCCTCAAGAAAAACACTATCTAGTAATGCTGGGGGCTTTTAGAAAGCAGAAGGATAAGTCCTTTCATTCATATTTAAATCTCCATGCGATATTACACTTGCAATAAGAATGCTATATTTGACAAATTAATTATCTTTCAACTAGCTTTCCCCCTTAATCAAATATTAGCTTCTAAGAACATTAATACAGAATTGTATAGAATGCTACTAGGGATAATCTGTAGCTGTTATAACCGTTTACATATGGGTCATCTTTACAATTTGACATTTCATAATGGAATCAGCTAAGATTCAGTATTTACGGCTTCATGTTTTACATTTTTTTTCAGAGACACTTCAGAAAGGAAAATTTTCACATTTTTTCTGACATAACCATATTGATCACCACAGCATCTATTAACATTGTGCTTCTTAATCAACAGAAACTTAAACTTACAAACTAGGATCATTCTAAAACATCTGTCAGATTGGCATTTTAAAATACTCTTTAATTTAGAAAACTCCTGTGTGGCCGCTATCCACTAGAGTTTCTAGATGTTTTGAATTTTTTAAAGGAGAGAGAATAATGGAAAAGAGAAACATAGCCAATAACCATTAAACTTTAAAAAAACTTAATGAATTTTTATCATTTTAATAAATATATATCAAGAAAACCTCACTTTATTACAACACATTCATATACAAGCATCTATTATCTAAGTTTTGAACATCAAATGTTTATCAAATATTGAAAATAAAGGACAAAACATTACTAGACTATTTAGCTATAACGCAAGAAAATGTTTTAAAAACTGGTCCTTGTGGACAATTGTCCAAATGATCCTACTCATACACTGTATGAATGAGACCTATATTTAATATTAATAGCTATAATTAAAAAAAAAAGCTTTATCTTGGAGAAACTGGGAGGGCTTACTTATTTCCTCCATTTGGCATTTGGTTTCTGTGAAGTATTGTTTAAAGAGGCCCAAGTCAGTTAGTAACTTGGAAAGTGGAATACAGTTTAGCAGGAAGAGTTGGCTGGAGTGGAAGGAAGGACAGCAGGAGGGCCACTCTGAACACTTTTCAAATGTACAAATTAAAGATATTATTTGGAAAATGTAAACCGAATACATAGTAACGATTGTAGATTAAGTCCCATTTCTCCAAAATAACTTTCCAAAAACTAAAGTCTTTACATTCTTTAAGATAAACCTTATTGATCACCACATCATTTATTAACATTGTGCTTCTTAATCAACAGCAAAGTTCATACATAAAACCCCACATGCTTTTATAATCTAAACGAGTGAAATGATGCAAAACAGAGAAAAGTATAATGCATGCCACTGGTTCATGAACTTCATTGGACAAGAAAACAAAACAGAATAACTCAAAACCCAGAAAACCCAAACCCCAGCAACAGATAGTTGCCATAGAAAAGCTGAAGCAGCCAGTGCTGCTTGCTAACAGCTCTCTCTCTCGTTTCCTCCATCCCTACTGAAAAAATGCCAAATCCAAAAGCAATTGGGCATCAAAAATAAAGGAAGAATAGAGATGTCGAATCAAAAGTTGAACACAATAGTTCAAAGTTAAGTTTCCAAACCATATTGATCCACCCTGTGTTGTTTTTTTTTTTTCTCCTGTTTGTTAAATCCCTGCTGTAACTCTGATTTATCCTTAATTTTCACATTGGCAAAAATTAAGATAAAGTAAGGCACCAAAATTCGCCCTGTATAACACCTCTCTAAAAGCCTCATCGCCCATCACAGGCAAGCTAGGAACTTGCAGGGACTTCCCTCTCTGTGTAAGACTGCTGATTGCTGCCCCTAGACAGGTGTGTTTCATTATGTTACATCCTAGACTGTTAGGTACAAATACTTAACAGCACCATGAAGCCATTTCATCTAGCTCCCTGTCTTCAGTCTTTTATTTAAAAAAAAAAAAAAATATTGTATCATATAGAAGAAGCAGATATCTTTGCTGGTTATATTGATTTGCTTACCAAGTAACCCCCTAATTAATTGGCAAACATGTTGAAATTTCTTAGCTAGTGACAGGCTCCTTGGGTGGCAATGGAAATATTGCAAGGGCACGTTGTCCCCTAATCTAATCTACTGATCTTTTCTGTAAGAAAACTATGATATACTTTTAAGCATTAAGTCCAACTCTTTTCTCGGTAAAAATCTCCACATTTATAAGAAGCTCGCTGATGCCTACTATACAGATGTTTTATGCAATCTGCTCTCCAGGCATTAAAACGACACGGCATGTTCATGGCATAATTTTATCAGTTGTACAAAATTACAAAATCCATTCAAAATCAAATTCATGGGCGCTAACTGATCATGCTGTGCATGCTTCAAAGTTCGGTGAGAAGATGGCTCATATTTTACTTCCTTTGCTGCAGCACAGTTTGTTACTCGGTGGTGAAGCCTCCTTTTTCCGTAAGGACTTTTTCCAAGATTCATTTACATTGTTTCTTTCGTTATATCCGGTCTCAAAGTAATCGTAAAATTGGCCCTTGCACTCAAAAGCAAGGTCATTTCCCACAGGTTCGTGGCTGAGGGGGCCACCATCTCTGCTGGTGTCATTATTTGCTTTCTCATCATTTAATTTGGCCTTTTCCTGAACGCCAAGTGATCTGGTATTAGTGACAAAGATTTCGTTGGCAGGTATCTGGCCATCACTCTTGTAAACAGATGCACTGCCTACATCAAAACCCACCTGGTGGGAACAACTCGGTAAAGGCAAAGAGGGAGAGGAAGAGGAGGATGAGGAGGAGGAAGAGGTGGGGGGAGAGGAGGCAGCAGTGGAGGCACTTCCAACATTAGCATTGACAGAAAGGGGTACATTTAGGTAGTGGCCACCACATTCTTGGTAAAAGCAGCAGGCGTGAAACTTTTCACATTCCTCTTTGGCCATCCGTGGTCGTTTTCGGTAAGGGCAGTCTTGAGCCATAAACCACTCTTGGGCGGAGGTGCCATTGAAAGAGCAGGCAGGGAAGCACCAGTTATTCTGCATGATAATTTCTCCATGGATCCTTTTCATCAAATTGTTTATAAGGACAGATCTTCGGAGATACACTTCAGGATCATCAATAAACTTTAGCTTTTCTAAGGACATATAAAGGATGTGGGCTCGTTCCTCAAAAATTGAGATGGTCTACAAACCAAAGGGAAAAAAAAAAAGAAAGAAAAAAGGAAGAGAGAAAGCTTAGAAAATGGACTATATAAAAATATCACCACAGCATACTTCTTTCTTGGCACTGTCTGGGCCTGGGCATGTTGTGGTCTTGTTCCCCAGGGTTCATTTAGAGAGCCTGTCCCCAGTTCCGCCGATGTTCCCTTTCCTTACTTGGCTGGAGCACCCACCCACTTCCTGACTCGCTGGTGTGGTCAAGCTCTAGGGAATCAAGCCACCGTGCAGACCTCAGGAGGGACAGGTCAGGTGGTTGATCTATTATGTCCCAGTAAGGAAGATGCTAAAACACAAAACTAATCTAAGCTATTAGAAATCAGGAGAGCAGGTACTTTTGGAGTTGGGGTGAGTGGGGTGAGGGGTAGTGCTAGAAGCAGGCACAAGGAGGATTCTGGTTGTGGGTTATGTTTTGGTTCTTGACCTGGATGTTAGTTACATGAGCATATTTACCTCATGAAATTCATCAAGCTGCACTGTGATACTTGTACTTTTTATGTGTGTGTATACAAATACACACACAGGCCACATAATTTATATACTGTACATCAATACATGTTTCTGAAATGATGCCAAGATGCAAGTCATAATGAATATACTTCAGACCCTGGTCTAGCCATCAAGGAGCATGAGATTTGGCTTTTAATGCTGTCCCCCTTTTAATTCTTTGGATTTCATATTTGCAATTATCCTTGCCTGATAAGAGGACAACAATAATTAATGAGGCTCAGACCTTGACAGAATCTGTCAGTTGAAGGACCAAAGTGGCTTCCTTGCGGAGCTGAGTGGGAGACGAGATGGCGAGAGGAAACGAGAGGACTCGCTCCTGAGCTGTGTGACACTATCACTATGTGATGGTTGGTGCAAATCCAGCAGCAATTGGGAAACTGCTAAAACCACAACACAGAAGCTAAAAGGAAACAAACTGCTTGTGTCCTGGGGACCAGTTATTCCAGGTCATCAAAAATACAAACTGGCAGCATAACCTGAGGAGCTGTGAACTAAACCAGCTCAGACTGACCAAAGGCAGGGACTCCACATGCAGGGAAAAGCCCAGTGCCTACCAATGCATTCTGCCGTCTTTCTATGAGCAAGGCCAAAAGCAACATCTAAAGGATGAGGTGACAGAGGGGGAAGGCAAGAGGAGACAGAGAGGAAGATGGATTGAAAATCCTCTCTGCATCTCAGACAACTATGGTCTGGGGTTATACCTGCCTCGATTAAATCAGCAGATAGTTATTGAAGGAAGGTAGTTACCTAAAGAAAAAAGAACTGATATTTTAAAAGTTTGGATGCCCAATTTCATAATTCTATGTAATATCCCCATCTTGTTACTATTATTATTTTTTACTATACCTACAAAAAAGTTAGGTTTGGTCTTTTCTTGGAAATCAAGTCTATGTTTCAACAACCTCTTATGTAACCAACATCCAATGAAGTGCATATTTCTACTTGTATGCACACATTCAAGGATGGTGATTCTACCCATTAAGAGGTCAGGAAAAGCCCTGCGTAACCACCCCCACGTGGACACACACGGAATTAGCATTGGCTGCAGGAGCCAGAACTCAGACTGGGGAGAACACGACAGGAAAGAGCAAGTGCATTCCCACACACAAAAGTGCGGAAGAACCATAACCCGAAATGCAACCTGAGAAATATTTAAGCATATATAAAAAAAAAAAAAATCCCTTGGATTACATAATTTTGATATTTCTGGGTAGAAGAGCTCTTGCCAGCTTTTTCTTCAAGTACTTGTGAAAAATAACACAGGACCCAAAAAAGTGACAACGATTAATGAGGCTCCACTGAGAAGTGGCTCATTTTCATTGCTTGGGTGAAACAATTTAATTTCTGGAAGTGGATCAAGCAACTGTTACTAAGTATCTTAAATTCTTAATAAAAATAATGACTATTAAAAAAACATACTTTATGGCTACAGCTGCTGAGTGGTGGGTGAAAATCCTCTTCTTCCACATACTTCCTCTTAAAGTATGTGATCTTGGATGTTGTTATAGGATTTGAAATTCCCCTGTAATGTGATCCTGTGGTAATAAATCAGATATGACAAATGACATGCGGTTTGCCAGAGGTTCTCCAAACAAAATACTTTCGTTTCCTTTCCTTCTAGAGGATAACTTGGCTACATATTTGTCTGTACATGTGGTGATTAAAAATAAACATTTGTCTTAATAGTTGCTATCATATGGAATCCTGTGACCCAGGCTAGGAAAAGATTTCTAGGCAATTATAGAGGAAAATGACATATTTTAGCATTTACAAAATACACAGAATCTTAATTTTATGAAAAGAAACTGCAACATTCATAAAGGAGAGGAGTGTAATTACTCTGAAATATATAAGTATTTATTTAAATTGTTTAATTAAATCCATGATAACATAGCACCACTGTTCAAATGTATAAATCTTTAACTCTAACCACTGATAACCAAACAACTTAAAAATATTATTGGCTTTAGGTTAGTAAACAAATGGTTATCTGCACATTGGAATTATAACATTCCTTTTTTTCAAAATACAAAATTCAAATTTTTAAATTTTGAATTAAAATTTTGAGTAACTAATGTTCTTTTCATTCTCAGGGTGTAGTATGTCAACCATGAAGACCACAGCTTTTAATCTTTTTTCGCAAAACAAACTTCACTGAGTACTTGTTTTATATTTTAGTTTATTTTAAAAAATAGGTAGTACTGCACAGAAATCCAAAGGAACTTAAACTATAAGAAGAAAGAATCAGGAAGAACATATTTTTATTTTCGTGGCTTTAATTTTTTTCCCTACAATCCCAAAGCCAATTGTGTCCTTAACCCATTTATGCCAGAGGTTGCAAAATTTTTTGTGTGAAACGTCAGACTTTGGTGATGACCTTGAGCAGTAGGGTATAAATAACTCCCTCAAGCTTAGCGTTCCAATAATGGAACACTGGGCATAAATGGGTTAATAAAGAAAAGAGGCACATAGCTGCTGGCCCAAAGTGCAGATTCCTTGGTGTCATTGTTGAGCCCACCAGAGCTTTCATAGTTGTGAGAGAACCATCCAGTTCCATAGGGTGAAAAACCAAAACCCAGACTCAGAGTTTCAATATCTAGTTTGGCCCTCTTAGTAATATAGACACATGACTTATACGCAAGCAGCAGCAGCACGGGTAGACACAGGTTTAAATGCAATTTAAACATCACCTCTGGTCCTCTCTCTGGAGCTCTGGACTCACTTATGAGAGGCACACAGGCAGCCCGGGGAGGCCGTGGAGCTTTAGCTCTCCTGGCTCAGAAGGGCACCCCAGACACCATCTCCTGTTCACCAGGCTGGCTGCAGAGGGCAGCGAGGGGCGGGGGAGGGGGGATCAAGGGCAATACCTGCCAGTGGGGGACCAGCTCCCCGGTCTCCCTGCAAAGGAGCCTGTGCTGGCCCTGGGGGGCTTGGGCCTCCGTAGCTGTCAGCCTCCCATAGTGTTTGGTATCCAGCAATTTCAGCAGCTCCTTCGGAGACAATGGGCTCGCAGAATCTATTCATGGACAGAACCAGAGTCATCTCTGACAGCCTCAGATCTGAAAAGAAAAAAAAACAAGAATGAAGAAAACAGCCCTAATCAAGAGCAATCCAAGGGATGGCCTTGGCATCTTCATTTCTTTGCTTCGGGAAACTTTTACTTCTCGGCCCTCCCCTTCACCCTGAAACATTTTATTATTTTTTCAAAGAAAACCTCGGCAAACTCTCTTGCTGCTATTAGCTCAGCCTCAGTGTTCAGCAATCTGCATTTCATGGGCGGATCTTTAAAACCCCATTTCTTATTGTTCTCAGATTCCCCTCAGCCCTCTTCTAGACAGCTGCTTTGCCTCCCAAACACATTTTCCTTCTGACCTTCCAAAGAAAATGTACCGCTAAGAAGCCAAAACCCTTGCGCTTCCTTTCTATTAATAAGGCAAAATCAATTTTCTAGTCAATCCCCTGGGAGCCTCCTTTGATGAAATCCACTAATCAATCAAAAGAAAAGGGCAGGGGAAGCAGAAATCTCCACCATAATTCCGACTGATGCTCTGAGGTTCGGTCTGTTCCGCTGCCCCCTGTACCCTCCTCCTCTCGTTTCCGTAGGCCAGTTCCTCTACAACATGCTGGGGCTCCCTCCACTTTCTTCTCCCAAAGCAAAGCAGACAGAGAGACACTTGGTAGTTGTTTCCACCAGCCCTGATCGGCCTGAACTGGATCTGCCTCCAGTCAAAACACTGCGAGATGAAGACAGAAAATTGGCTCCAGTTTCAAGCCGTGAGTTGCAGTCCCACAGGAGCCAAGCACAACATCAACGGAGCAGGCAGAATATTAAACAGGAGCCAGGCTCTGGGGCCAGAGGCAGCCAACAACTCTTTACACTGCAAAGCCCAGGCACAGAGCAGGAACTTTCCAAGAGGCAACACATCACTGCCCTTCTCTCCAGTTCGCGCCCCTCTCTCCCTTGGGCCTGCAGGGAGATGGGAGCCTCTCTGCTCTGTGAGGTTTCCTGGGCCCCTCCATAGCTCAGGCAGTGAGGCCGCTTTCATGGGGGCTCTGTGTCTTCACTTGGTCCTATGCAGGTCTCAAGGTAGGGTCAAGAGTAAGTTCAAGGGAGAAGAGTGTCTGATATGAAAGTAAAAAGACCTAGGGCCGTAGACCAGTGGTAACAGTAGCACAGCCTCCGTGCCTTGTGAACTGCCAATCCCTTTAGGGGACCCAAGCCCCAGCTATCCCACTTTGTGGTTTCAAGAACTATCACACAAGTGATGTCAGGCTCGCTTTCTGAAGATTGTCTTTCAAATATAAACTAAGGGTCCAATTCTTGCTTTCTTTTCCAAATTATACAGCCGGTAATGTTTTTGGGAAAGAGTGAATCTATCATTGTCTCATGGGAGACTATTATTACCTACACGATATAACAAGGGTCAACTTCCAAGGAAAAGGAGGAAACACACCAGGGTAAGGCGAAATAGCTTAAAGTGACAATGTCCTTCTGGCTAAAAGAGGAGCTGTTGGCAGCGTTGACTCCACCTTTCAACCAGTCTTCTCTCTGAGGTCTCAAATTCTGTCCCAACCACACTGAATAATGAAGTAAGACCTTCTGACAGACAGGGAAGATGTACAGGTCAGTGGAGAGAATTAGGACTCAACTGATTTGGGCTGCTAAACCACCTCCCCCTTCTCTTTTAAGATGCTCTCCAAAGAGACATCAGTAAGGACTTATTAGTAAACCTTTTTACAAGTGGGGAAAAGAAAGGTTCAATTAAATCTTTATAAAGAAATGATGGGACATGTCATTTATTTTTCTCTTTGAGTCATCAACAAAGCAATTTAGCCTACATCGATTTAACAAATTAAGTCCTTCTGTCTATCATCACTTCTCAAACTCCACATCCAAGTAAGGTATCAAACTTCATGATGGTTTATTCCCTGGAAGACTGTCATGAAATGGTCCAGTTTCTTAACCTATTCTAAGAGACAATCGTATCAGGAAATGCTATTGTCAAGAGCACATGAATTGTAGCTTTTCAAGAGTCAGTAGCCCTTTCTTACTGAGAGAATCAACATTTTCTAGCTTGAAGTTTACACTCACTTTCGTGTTAGATCATGGAAATAAGGTCCAAGCCTTTTGCCTATGCAGAATTTTATTTCATGTAAACAGAAGCAGGTTAACAAACTCATGGCCCTTAAGAAAGAAAAGCATTTGCAGCAATTATGTTTGTTTAATAGGACATTATATGGGCCCTGTGCTGTTTTATGTTCTTCAGAGTTTGTTTATATTTTAATGACTTTTTGGTAGTAGCTTTTTTGGTTGTTGGGGATTTCAGTGTTTCTATTTGTTAGTATTATTTCCAGCATATGAGATCCTATTATGCATTTGAACTTGAAACATGGCGTAACAGTTTTTCTCTTGGCTATTTTTTTGTTCTACAGTATCTCAATTTTAGTATCTAATTTTAGAAAGTTTTTCTTTTTTAAATTGAGAACTGTCACACACAAAATCCTAAACTAGAGAGACTGAGTTCTGCAAGTGATTTATGTACATCTGAATAAATCATGAATGAGTTGGGATTATTTGGAAGCAGGGAGGAGATTTTGCAATTGAGTCTTCCTGGGGCCTATTTAGAACTTACACTAGCTGTTAACAAATTAAGAAGGCACATTCAATGTTCACGAAAAATTGGACAGTTGCAGCAGTAAGCACAAATGCTTAACATAAATCTTTCTTCATGTTACATGTAGAGATCTAAACTGTCATAATTCTCTGTATGATGAGATTTACATTATAATTCTACTGACGTCAGCAGTTCAAGTCCACAAATTCATGTTCTATTAATATTAAATAAAGACAAAGATATACATTATGGCAAAATTTATTTTCTACGATCGGAGGTGATGGATTCAACAGGCAGGTGTCAGAGTGTGTTTTGTCTCTGCATGGGTTTAAAAGATAAAAAAAAAAAGCCCTAACCCCTCATCCTCAGGCTCCTGCATGTCTGTTCTGTCACCCAGGTGGATGTAGTGGAATGACACGTCCAGCCTCCCCAGAAGACTGAGGGCTAGAATGTCAAGCTTTTCCAGCAAATGTTCATACTAAAGTTACCAGACATTTCTATACAATTTGGTTTTTCCAGATGGGTTGGGCTTGTTCTTTCCTCGAAGCAATTATGATGCTAACAGGAGGTGCTGACACACAAAACAGGGTAGCTACGAAATCAGCGGCACCTTGACTCTAACAAGGGGCTCCAGGTCATTCTTTGCCCATCTCTTCTTCCATCTGTCATTGAAAATTGGAGAGCATTTGATTAAGATCATTATAGCAGTTAGCAGTCTGATTCCAACACTGGAAGGCGGGGAAGTAAAGGGCTATTTCCACCCCCCCATTCATGCTGCCAGCCTTAAATAGCATCAAGCCCCTGACCTCCACATTGTCCTAAAGTGATCTCAACAGCTTCTCAGGCTCCTGGTGGTCGTAGCGGAAGGGCCTAGATGGGAGAGCAAAATTCTTCAACCTTTCTAAACAGACGGATGTCGCTTTTCTGCCGGTCCCTGCAGTACACCTGCCTGCCCTGGAAAGTACATTTCTCAGCTGCTGCCCCGCAAGGCCAGGAGCTTGAAGCTGGGTCTTGTGGTTGGGGCTGCAGGTCCTGGGCCTAAGGAGCATGAAGGGGTGCCCAAGGTTGGGGGGGGGTGGTCCGAGCTTGGAGGGCAGACCTCTTGAAGGCGGGCGGCAGCCACCAACCACATTCTGGGCCCCGCACAGACGCACCCCCGGGGGGTCGGTGCCGCAGTCCCCAGCCCCTCCCGGGGTAGCCAGCAGCGCCGGCCGGCCGCCGGCCACAGGAGAAAGTAAACAACACCGCAAGTGTCCGGGAACAAAGGCAAGTTGTCTTCCTACGGTGCCGGAGCCGTGTGCCTCTTCTGAAGAATAAGAGCTATTATTATTCTTTATGTCTTATCCTTTTTTTTTTTTTTTCCAGCCAAGTTTCCTTCTAAGGGAAATAAACACCAAAGGTAGGATTCCAAGGAGATGACTCACGGCGGCTGGCAGGGCTCTGGCGGGGCTGGCCCGGGCCCCGCGCTCCAGCCCGCAGCAGACGCCGGCCCGGCCCTCCCTCCCTCGCGGGCCAAACAGGCTGGACGCCCGCGGCGGCCGGAGCGCCCTGCGCTCGTGGGACCTGGCGGCGAGGACGCCTCTGCCTTGCTTCTGCGGCCGCAGCCGGGCACTCGGAAAGTTGCTAGGGCCGAAGAGGCGGGAGGGGAGGAAGGGAGGAGAGAGGCGGAGGCGTGGACCAGGCGGGCAGCAGCCTCAGCCCGCCGGGGAGGTGAGCTGAGGACAGAGGCGCCGCCGCCGCCCGCAGCGCGGCTCGGCTGCCTGGGAGGAGGGTGCGGGGGCGGAGGTGGCGGGGGACAGAAGGTGTCAGCTACTGCATCAATTCCTTTTTCTTGCAAACGCGCGCTCCAGACATCCACAGTCCTTCCCTCCCCACCTGCCAAGCGCCGCGGCGTCCGGACCTGGGGGCACCCCTCCTACCGACCCCAGTCCCCGAGGATGAGGGACTAGCCGCCACCGAGGACCCTGCGGTCTCGCCGGAGCTGCTGACCCCACCCGCCTGGAGTTGTCTCGGTGCGCGCGGGTGGCAGCCCGAGCAGCCCTAGAGGAGGCGGCGGTTCCCGCCCTGGCGAATGCGGCGCGGCGCACGCCAGCCCCGGGAAAAGCCCGCGCCGCCTCCTCGCCCAGCTGTGCCTTGGCCCCCACGCCAGTCCACTCGGTGACCTCGGCGCAGCCCTGGTGCCGGGAGAGCGCGCGGGAGGCCGCGTGGGTGCCCGTCTGAGCGGCAGGAGCCCGGGGGACCCTCGCCCTCCACCCGGCCCAGCCCTCCCGCCCTCGCGGCCCGCGCCCAGCCCGGCTCTTACCGCGGGGTCAGCGGGGAGGCGGCGGCCGCAGCGCTCGAGCTGCTGCTGGTCCGCCCTGGGCTCGGCGCCAGCCCGGCCGCCGGTGCACACTCGCGCAGGTCCCGGTCCCGGCCCGGCGGCCCGCTCGGCGGTGACCGCGGTTGTGCGGCGGGCGAGGGTCCCGGCAGGTCCCGCCGCCGCGACTGGGGCGCTGCGCCGCCGTCGCTGCAGACGGTTATGGTAATGAGCGGCTCTGTCTAGCGAGGAGCGTGTGAAACCCGTCAATCCTGTTTGCCATTTCCCCGTGGATTTCCGAGGAGAGGTTCTGCAGGATGCCCCCAGGGTGAGCGAGGGAACATGACAAGCGCGCCCGCTCGCCCTCCCTCCCTCCGCTCCCGCCGCCGCTCCTCAGGCTGCACACGGGGCGCCTTTCCCGCACCCCCACCCAGCCCGCCCCCTGCCTCCTTCCCTCCTTCCCGCCCTCCCTCCTTCTCCTCCCCTCCCCTCCCGGTGCCCGGGGACACGCGGGCCCAGCTCCAGCCCGCTTCCCAGACCCCACGCGCTCTCGGGCTCCCGCCCTAACCCTGGGGGCTCGGCTCCAGCCGAATAATATGTTCACTCTACAACCTTCCGAGATGTCTTCTCTTTTTAAATTTGGTTTAGTTTTGTTGTTGTTGTGTGTGCGTGTGATTAAAAAAAAAAAAAAATCTGTGCCTTTTGCAAAAGACTTTCTTCTCCTTTGCCACAGCAAACGGAGATGAGAAACAGATGTCTTTGCAGGACCAAACAGTTACTCTCCCCTCGCCGCCCGCCCCCGCCTGAGCTGCGTACGTACACACACAGAAAGCAACCATGGTCCTGCTACAACTTGAATTGGCAGCTCTTTCTGGGTGGGGAGCCTCCAGGGAAAACCTCCAGGAAATAAAAAGTAATACAAGAGGTTGTCCTTGCTCAAGAGAATGTAATTTAAGCCTTGGAATCAGAATATTTTGCAAATAGCAATTTTCTCCTATAACAGGCTCAATCAGAGTTTGTTTTTAAAAAAATATTAATTCATAACTTCTGTCTAGGGACCCCTCCATAGTCGAGATGGGTCATTTCAGGTGTAATGAAGGCAGAGGCTTGGAAGGCATAGACCTAATAAAATCGGGAGAAGTCACCTGCACAAAAGTGTTACAAAGACTATAATGTTTGTTTACTGCCACTATGCCAGATGTGCTAAATATAACACTTCTTTAAAACAGTGATCCTCCGACTGTGAAAAACCAAACCTCTGGCTGCCTGGCTCCCTAGGAATCAAGAAGCCGCACAGACTGAAAATCAAGGGAGGAAGGAACAAGATCAAGGATGAGGATTAGCATCTGCAAATTGAACTCTATCTAATTTGCATGTTTATTTCTTAGAATTGTAATTAAATTTGTGTAATAAATGTTTCCATTTCATTTGTACACTTAAAACTTGGGTGACTGACATGCAGTTAAGTGAATTTCCTTTTTTTTTTTTTAAGGAAATGTAGTTTATTCAATAAAGCAGCAAACCAATATTAAACATAATTAGAACTAATCTGTTTTAAAGGTGTTTTTGTTGAACTTTGTACATTAAAGACCTCAGAGGTTTTAAGGGTATTAGGAAGCTGAGCGATGGCAATTATGCTGAAAACAGACAAACCCAACAGCCTACCAGGAGCATTATTTCATTTTTTCCAGAAGACATTCCAGGGTTGGATGCCTAAAATTGGGAATTGGGCATTCATCTTGGCTTTATTCTGAACCATATTAAATTTCATTGGCTCAAATGCATGATGTTGGCCATTAATGATGATAATTTAAGAATTGTAAAGATGCCATTTTGTGCAGTCAATGGAAGTTGCACGTCCAGGTTAAGGGTAGAATATAATTTTCATTTGGGTGGGACAGGAGGGTCAGGAAAGGCACAAGGGCATTTAAAGCAGTGCAAATACTTAGAAATCCAAATCAATATCTAAAACTGGCTGTTGTCAAACTCAAGTAAAGAACTAAATGTGAGGGCTTGGAGGCATGGCTTATTATGGCTTTTATCTCCCTATATTAAAGTTTTATAGCATTTAAAGGACTATGGGGAAATCCCCACATACACTTGGCTGTGTCAAAATACATAAAACCAAAAGGAGCAAATTAGGCATAAAATTGAGAAATAACATGAGACTAAGTATCAGCGTGGGTGCACTGGCATCTTTGGAGCTGTGGCTCTGAGAAATGAGCCTTCTGGGAAACTGGCATTGCCCTTGGCTTTAATGTTACATGCAACAAAACGATATCACGAATACAAGTCATTGTACTTCACAGCATCCTTGCAGTTCTGGATATGAACTAGACCCTGTCCTCATCAGGTACATTAGGTTAGCATGTTTTACTGACAGCTTTCTCTGCCTTGCTTTTAATCCCAAACTTAATATTTTCTGAGATCCAATGCCCAACTGTTGACAACATGAGCCTGTGTCTACAAGTACAAAAGGTAGTCAAATGTCTATGGAATGAGAAACCTCATTACAAATTTGAGTATGTGGTAGCTATGACGTGAAAAAAGTAACTATAAATCAATAGTGAAATAGTAGGAATGAGTAAATGTTATTTATAATGAGGTACAATATTCAATTGAGAACTATGATGTCATCATTTTGGGGAAGTGTGTGTGTGTGTGTGTGTGTGTGTGTGTGTGTGTGTGAAGTTCCAAATAGAAGTTTGATTATAAAACTTAAAATACTTTGAGCTGCAAATTTACTGAAGGAAGTGGTTGTTTTCCTTTGGTTAACAAAGAGACTTCCAGACTTAAAATTGCTGAAACCCATTTCACAAAACCTTTTAGTGATTTGGATTAACTGAAAGTTTGAATTACTGGCTTAAAAAAATAGACCATTTTTGGCCGGGCATGGTGGCTCATGCCAGCAATCCCAGCACTTTGGGAGGCTGAGATGGGCAGATCACCTAAGGTCAGGAGTTTAAGACCAGCCTGACTAACATGATGAAACACCATCTCTACTAAAAATACAACAAATTAGCCAGGTGTGTTGGCGGGCACCTCTATTCCCAGCTACTTAGGAGGCCGAGGCAGGATAATTGTTTGAACCCAGGAGCTAGAGGTTGCAGTGAGCCAAGATTGTGCCACTGCATTCCAGCCTGGGCGCAACAGAGCAAGACTCCATCTCAAAAACAAAGAAAAGACCATTTTTATGACAAGATGAAGCATCTGTACCCAATCTCTTCAATTCTTCTTCTATTCTCAAACCTTTTCCTCTGAGGCTTTCTTATCCCATCACTCCATTGAACTGTTCTTGTCAATGTCACCAGTGACCTCCACGTTCCACGTTGTTAAATCCAAAGGCCATTTTGCATCTATCTAACTTGACGTGTAAGCAGCATTTGACCCAGCTGCCCACCCCCTCCTCCTTCAAACATCTCTATCCTGGCTCCTGGGACAACACACCCACCTGGTTTGCCTCCTGCCTCACTGGTGGTTCCTTCCCAACCTCCTTTGCTGGTTCCCCCTCTTCTCTAAGGCCCCTGGATATTGGGGTGCCTCAAGCTCAGTCCTTGCACCTTGGCTCTTCTCTGTGGCCACTCTCTTGTGATCTCATCTAGTCTCTTGCCTTCAAATACTGTCTATATTCTGATGACTCCCAAATTCATGTCTCTAGCCCAGACTCTCTCCTGACTTCCAGACTCCATGTAGATGCCTCATAGGTATCACAAGCTTTACATATCCAAAACTCAACCCCTAATCGTTTCTGCTTTCCCAGCTTATGTCACCTTTAATAGTCTCCATTAATAAACAGTAATATTTTTCTAGTTGTGCTGACAAAAATCCTTAGAGTTATCTTTGCCTTTTTTTCCTTCATCTCCTCTATCTAATACATCAGAAAGTCCTTGAGACGCTACCTTTAAAATTTTTCTTGATGCTGATCACCTCTCATCATCTCTACCACCACTATTCTGGTCCATGCTTTCATCATCATCTTCTGCCCGGGATCTTACAATGGCCTCCTAACTGGTCTCCCTGCTTACGCCTTTGGTCCTCTCTCCAGTTCAATCTCAGGTCAACAGCAGTGGCGTCAATTTTTGCCAAAGCTATTCCTGGAGCTCCCCATTCCAAAGTAAAAGCCATGTTTTTGCCATAGCTCACAAAGACTAGAAGTCTCTCTTTATTTCTCTGATCTCACGCTGCCTCCAACCACCCCAGCCACTCTGGCCTCCTCTCTGTTTCTCTAACCGCCAGACTTGCTTTCTTCGGAACATTTGCACTGGCTGTGTCCTCTTCCCGTGGAGCTCTTTCCTCAGATGGCTGCACAGACACATGTTCACGTCTTCCACATTCCTGCTCAACTATCATCTTCTTAATAAGCCCTGACTGCTGTGATTGAAATTCTAACATTTCACCTTCATAGCCTGCTTGATTTTCATCCAGAGGATAAAACAAAGATCACCTTCTAATCTTTTATGTATGTGTTCAATTTATCACTTCTCTTCTTCCACTAGAAAGTAAGGTCCATAAGGGCAGGGACTTTTGTCTTTTTCGTTAGCCCCCATCATTTCAGCACCTAGCACAGTGCAAGTGCTTGGCATATTGAAAGCACTCAATAAATACATAAAGATTGATTGAACAACTGACAGTTTCATGTATATACAGAACCCAAACAAGACTAAAATAGTGCCAGTCTAATCTAGTGTATGTAGAATGGTGAAACAGGCAGTTAGTTTTATTACCTTATTTGCCTCCCAGAATCCTCTGGCCTAGAGCTGCCATCTTCCCCACAGCCTTCCAGGACCTGAAGATACTACCAAGATTCCTGGGACTCAGTGGTTTCATGTTGCACTCCCTACCGGAGAGTCCCCAGTACTAGATTTTACCCAAGTGGATGCTGGTGCTCTGGACCAGCCTGCCTTGCCCCCAACACAAATTTTCATCATTGCCAAGATGCTTGTGCTAAGCTACAGTCTTATGCAAGATTACAAAGTGTGTAAAGTTGCTCTCCAGGAGCCTATGATATAATTTCTTGGCATAGCCACTCTTTCAGAACTCCTCCACTTTCTTTCTTATCCTCCTTCAAAAGTCATTCAGAAGCACTTCAATAATTATGTGCATTTTATATGCGAGAATTGATCTAGGTACTGCAGTTGAAGTAGAGATTAATAAGACACCGTTCATAGACTTATGGTTTGTCAATATAGTGAGTAGCATAAGACACTCATAGACAGGATGGTACTATTCAGTAAGTCGGGGCACAGCGGACGCCATGGGAGTCCCACGGTGAGATGATCACATCCAGCTGGGAGAGCCAGAAAGACTTAGTGAAGAAAGTAAAACTGAAGTTGATCTTGAAGATAGGTAGCTCTCAATGGCTGGAAATGGGGAATGAGTGAAATGTGTGGAAATGGGAAATGAGTGAAATGAGTGAAATTTGAGGAAAGGCACGTAGCCTGGAAAGCAACAGAAATCTTTGAGGGGAGTGAGTGTTCTGGTTTTACTAGTGGGTACATGAAAATAGAAGTGTATCATAATACAGTGTATCTTAATATTGTGTATGATAGTACAGTGTAGGATTTTACATAATACAGAGTATGATAATACATAATACAGTATATCATAATATATACTGAACAGCAAGATGAGTTTGGTCTGAATTTAATAAGCAACAAGGAACATTCAAGTTTTCAAACTGGATGATGATACGGTCGAAGCTGAGCTTAAGGAAGAGGGATGTGCAGTGGGGAGTGGTCCTGGAGATTGTGAGAAGCTCTTTTGGGAGTCTAGGGAGGAAAACTGCAGGTCTGCATGAGGCAGGAGCCTCTGAATGAGAGCCCCTTCAAGCGCAAGGTATCACTGAGCTGGAATCTTCAGGATATAATCACTGACTGGGGAAGAGAAGAAAGATGCCTCTGACGTTACTGCTTGAGTGATGTTACTACTGTGTGGCTGAGTCAGCCCGTAGCAAATGAGAAGCAGGTATGAAGGGAATAGCATGTGTTGGTTCTGGGCATTCTGAGTATGAAGTGTAGATGGGGACGTCCACTGGTTAG
The DNA here is from genome assembly GCA_004027715.1 of Plecturocebus donacophilus. Classification (NCBI taxonomy): domain Eukaryota; kingdom Metazoa; phylum Chordata; class Mammalia; order Primates; family Pitheciidae; genus Plecturocebus; species Plecturocebus donacophilus. Next base: position 136,404 of record PVKP010000755.1, read on the forward strand.
CTGAATATTCCAGTCTAGGTGTGGACATCATATGAGAGCAAATCACAGAAATTTATGATTATTTCAATAAACATTAAGGTTGAAGTCTTAGGACTTAATAATTATTGAAGACATTTCAGAGAATTAAACAGTAAAGGGTTTAGGTCAGCATCTTGAAGAATCTGATAAATGCATTTGTTCAGAGATGCAAAAAATAACACTATCGGCTTCATGTGTGACCTCTTTCAGGAATATCCATATTTAATAGTATACAAAAACCCTTTTGACTAAAACTTAAAATAAAATACTTGGGATGGGATAGTGGAGTTTGGGTAGCAGGAAGTCTCTTCTAATTGCCCTGATATCATGACACTTAAGTAGTCATGTAGTGAGCTTCCTCATGTGGCTGAATTTACTTATTTACCATCACAGGTGGAAAGTGATTTGATATTTCATAGATTATCCTGCAATAATTTCTGAAAAGATGTAAATCATTGATAATGAGCTTGGAGTATTATCTCTCTTTGGGATATTTGTATTTTAATAGGCATCTCATAATGTTACAAAAACTTTAATCAAAGCAATTAATAACTAATGACATGATTTCAGATGTAATACAAACTAATGAGTATTATTTCTTAATGGAAATTACTATATATATATATATGGAGACAGAGAGGGAGAGAGAGAGAGACACTTGCTCAAGGTACTACTTTGGAAAACCTATATTAGTAAATAGGTACGAATGGTTTACAGTAAACATATCAATCCTTTTTTAATTATAAAAAATTAGAGTTAGGGTGTCACAGTTGTCCAGGCTGGAGTCCAATAGAGTGATCACAACTCATTGCCACCTTGAATTCCTGGGCTTAAGCGATCTTCCCACCTCAGCTTCTCAAGTAGCTGGAACTACACACACACACACATCATCACTCCTGGCTATTTTTTTATTTTTTGTAGAGATGGAGGTCTTGCTTTGTTTCTCAGGCTGGTCTCAAACTCCTGGATTCCAGTGATCCTCCGGCTCCCAAAGTGCTGGTCCAAAGTGCTGGGATTACAGGTATGAGCCACCACACCTGACCCATATCAATTATTTGTAAAGAGATATTATTCTAACATCCTTGGTAACTTTTTCAATTACAAATTTTCAATTCAAATACATTTAATATCATTAATATTATATCAGCTAAAAGAGTATGATAACCTGGCAGGCACTGTGGCTCATGCCTGTAATCCCTATACTTTGGGAGGCCAAGGCAGGTGGATTGCTTCAGTCCAGGACTTCAAGACCAAACTGGGCAACATAGAGAGACCCTATCTCTATATTAAGAAAAATAATCATCATCATAATAAAAAGAGTGTGGTAACCATGTGTACATCAACCTCAATATTCATCCCAAGTCTTCAGGCAGAAGATAGGTCCTAAGTTAGGGATGAAATTTGGATGGGACCTGGATAACCAGAGGGGAGAAGGAAGGGAACCTTCTTGGAGGTTAAGGGATAACATCCATGAGTTCCACAAGTGAAAGAACAGAATGTGCCAGGCATGAGGGCATGGGATGAGTTAAAGCTAACTTTAAAAATAGTCATATTAGAGAAGATGGCAGTGCTATTGGAGGGAAAGCATAGAAGGTGGAAGGAGGTTATTTAAGTAAAAGATGGTGAAAGAGTGTGTGGGGTATGTGTGTATATTGGAGGTGGGGCAGTTCAACCTTTTTACACAATGAAATGAGATAGTAAGTAAATAAGAAAAATGGTGACACAGATATCTTCTGTGACTATTACCTTTCTTTGTTCCCCTTTCCTTCTCTTCTTCCAAGGAGAATGTTCCTCATTCATACTCTTCCTACCTTTGGCAGTAAGGGTCTATACAGTTTTTTCTTGACCAGAAATCTAAACACATGGGTCAGCATGGGGACAGAGCCCAAATTCAGAAGTATGAATGACTGAAGAAGGAGTCCAAAATCTGAAGGCAGATTTTGGTGAGGCCTGGGAGAGGCTGTGTGGGGCTGTGTGAGGGCTCCCACAGCTGGAAAACAGCAGGTACCCCAGCTTACACCTAAATATAACTCTGGCCATGTAACAGGAGGAGGTTCCAAAAATCATATCAGTGTCATCCTATTTAAAAAAAAAAAAGATATAAGTGGCTGGGCATGGTGGCTCACACCTGTAATCCCAGTATTTTGGGAGGCCAAGGCAGGCAGATCATGAGGTCAAGAGATTGAGACCATCCTGACCAACATGGTGAAACCCTGTCTCTACTAAAAATACAAAAACTAGCTGAGTGTAGTGGTATGCACCTGTAGTCCCAGCTACTCGGGAGGCTGAGGCAGGAGAATCACTTGAACCTGGGAGGTGGAGGTTGCAATGAGCCAAGATCACGCCACTGCATTCCAGCCTGGCGACAGAGCAAGACTGACTCAAAAAAAAAAAAAAAAAAAAGATATAAGCTGTGTTAGTCTGTTTGTGCTGCAGCTGGGTAATTTACGAAGAAGAGAGGTTTATTTGACTTACGGGTTCCGCAAGCTGTATAAGAAGAATGGTACCAGCATCTGCTTCTGGTGAAAGCCTCAGGGAGCTTACAATCATGGTGGAAGGCAAAGGAGAAGCCTGTATCACATAGAGAGAAAGGAAACGAGAGAGGAGAGAAGTGCCAGGCTCTTTTTAAAAACTAGCTGTTGCATGAACTCACGGAGTGAGAACTCACTCATTACCACAAGGATGGCACCAAGCCATTCATGGGGAATTTGCCCCACTCCCAACAATGGGAATCACATTTCAACTTAAGATTCAGAGGGGACATATTCAAACCATATCATAAGCCAAAGAAAATGACATCCAAAAAAACTGGCAGTCTGTAGAGAAACTGAAGCTACTAATAATCTGATTTCAAGGCTCCTTTCCTTCTCAATTTGCCCCTTCTGCACATTGTTATAAAACAGATAGGCTAAACATTTTATGAGGTCTAATATTCATTCATGGGATATATTCATAATACTGAGATGTCATCACAATCAAGAAGCATTTATTATATGAGTAATAGTCACACCAGCACATAGAGAATTAATCCAACATAATTTTCTTAGGAGCTAGAGGATTTGCAGATATTGGAAGTATTTTTTAAGCTTATCCTTCCCGGTATTCTTTTAATTTTTAATTCATTTTTAGAGACGGTGTCTCACCCTGTCACCTGGGCTGGAATGTAGTGGTGGGATCATAGCTCACTGTAACCTTAAACTCCTGGCCTCAAGTGATCCTACCGCCTTAGACTCCCAAAGAATTGGGATTACAGACATGAGCCACTGCACCTGGCCCCTTCACTTTATACATGTGGAATTTCTAAAAGTCTTTTCATTTTAATATATAGCTAGTCTATTTTGTTTTTAGCATTTTTAAAACATTAAAGCCTCAAAGAAAAGTTTTGATAACTGACAAGGGCAAGAATACATTCCAATTAAGTAAAAGTATGAGTTATGCAAGAAAGTATAGAGATTTAAGTGTGGCCCTAATTATGCGTATTAAATAACATTAAATTTATTTTAGGTAGTATGCTTTTTCTTGACTAAAATAATTATTACTAGGTTCAAGTGAAACGTGTGTACTTGTCACAAGCATTGATTTTCCTAGGTCAAACATTTTACCGTAGGGAACTAGGATATGTAAACCAGAATTATGAAAGCATAAATTCCTACTTAGGATGAAAACAAGGGAAACACAGCATTTGCTCATCATTCTTCCCATTTGTAAGCATTAGCTTTGACTTGATTTAGAGTTCTTTGATGTAACATCCATGTACAGACTGCAAGGAGAGTAAACTGACTGTATCAATAACTAGTGTCAGGAGAGCGGAACTAATGAATCATGTTCTGGCCGAGAAATACCTGGAGACAAATTAATTTTTGAGCATTTCATTTTATATTACTACTTTCTGTGTGGTATAAAATGTGTAGGCATATCAAAGTTCATAACAAAAACTGCTTATACCATCAGAAAGATGTATTTATTTTCAACAACGTAAAGGGAAAAGCATACAATTGGGGGGGAGAGGGAGAGAGAGAGAGAGAAAGAGAGAGAGAGAGAGGGAAACAGAGAGAGAGAAAGACAACCTGCAGCAGACATCACCTGAGTGGGAAATTACACATCCTGCACACACAGGCAAGCTCTGCACACACATGCAGAGAATTCATCTCTGACAATTTAATTGTTTAATGGTAGGACTAACAAGGAATCCTTTCTAAAGTAATGGCATATAAAGGCTTCCTAGTGAAGTTAATATTCCTGCTGCATTTGATGGGTGTTTCCCATTTGTGCAGTTCTGCCCTACCAGACTCTTGGTGTTTGATGGTGGGGAGACAGGAGGGGCGGTGGTGTCTGTATTCAATAGCAGAATCTGGAGAATGCCTTAGCCTGTGACCTTAGCCATTAAAGCAATAAATCCGAGGCCACGATTGGCACCAGAGCAATTGCTCACATCAGTTGTAACGTCTTGGCTTGTGCTCCTAGGATCTGGGCTTCCTGAACTGGAGAATATTCTGAGTACAAAGTCTGCTTGCATTACTGTCTGTTTTCTCTTAGTTCACTAAAATCGGGGTTTGGCAGCCATTTGTGCTGAGGCTGTAGGACTTCAGTTTGACCAACCTTCTAGATAATGACATGCATGATGCCTCTGATGCTATGGTTTACATTTTCATCCTGAGCTGAAGTCTCTTATCATAATTCCTTATGTTTCCCCTTGTTCATATCTGTGTTTTAATTGAATCAAATAACTAAGAATCACTATCTCAAGAAACATAAAGTTCTCAGAGCCTAACGTGTTCTCATTTTGTAGTTTCCATGCTAAAATCAATACATTTTACATTTTTTACTCAGGTTACCAAGCTTTGGGGGGAAAAAGTTTCATTGCCTACATCAGAGAAACCCAGTGGACGTGGTTTGACCACAATAGAAAGTTGCTTTGCTCGGGAGTGTGGTTTTCTTTGGGTTGTGGAATGACTCGCGCCATGCTGTGTTGGCTCAGCTCGCAGAAGCACTATCTGTGTCTTTCAGTCTAGGAAAAGGCTTAGTAGGCAGAGTGGAAAATGACAGACTATTTTTAACACAAGCTTTCTATCCCACAGTTCTGGGTCTTACTTCTATTATCATTACTTATTCATAGACTTTCATTCCCAAATATCATTACCCTTTACAGTAATAGGATCAACAAAGCAACCACTTAAAACAAAACAAACAAACGCAGGAATCCAAATCCTGTACACAGAAACATTTTCTCCACTCTTGTCAGCTCTCCGCCCCGCCCTGACTACCTGGGGGAGAAGTGATTCTTACCAGTCGCTTAGAAACTCAGCTGCTTCAGAAATGCCAGTGTAACAAAAGGGCTTGGCAGTGGGGAATGGTGTGAAGGCACCAACTACTAACAGAACAGGGAGGAGGTAATGAAATCTGAGAACAAACAAGGGAGAAAGTAGAGAGTGGAGGAAGCAGGGAAGCAGAAAGAAAACTAAGGAGAAAGATCCACAACGTGTATTCCTTCAGCAGAAAGCCCTTCTAAAACACACTGCATTTCATTTACAGTGCCATATTAACTATCATGACACTGTGCAATATAATGATTGCAGTGTCATATAATTATTTCCTGTTTAATAACAATAGCTACATTGTATTGAAGACCTACTATGTGCCAGATGCTTTCGATATGTTATTTGATTTGCACAACTTTTAATAATGGGTACAGTTATCCCTATTTTATAGCTAAGGAGACTGAGGCTTAGAAAGGCCTTAGTGACTTGTCTAAAGTGGCATGTCTTCATTCAGTGGACCTGGAAAGTAAATTTAGACCTTATGAGTCCAAAAACTGTGTTTATAACCCACTGATTCCCACTGTGTTATATTGCTTTTTAAAAAATTATTTGTATCTTCACTCATACACCACCTTGTTTCAGAAATGATTTAAGATGGTATAAGTGCCTTAGAGTTACACATATATCTAAGCAGCTTGCATATGGTTCCAACACTCTACATTGCATATTTGTTGATTGATTGAACCAGAGAACCTCATTTGTCAAGAGTTCAGAATTCTTTTGCAGTGGCACAATCACAGCTCACTGCAGCCTTGACCTCCCGGACTCAGGTGATTCTCCCACCACAGCCTCCTGGGTAGCTGGGACTACAGTTGCACACCACCACACCTGGCTAAATTTTGTATTTTTTGTAGCGATGGGGTTTCACTATGTTGCCCATTCAGGTCTCAAACTCCTGGGCTCAAGTGATATACCCACCTCAGCCTCCCAAGGTGTTAGAATTACAGGCTTGAAACACAGCACCCAGCCCCATTCTATCTTTAAAAACAGGCCTACCACAAACTCATCTGTGCAGGATGGCTTGAATACAGAGACAAGAGGCAGGACCAACTAATTGGCCAAAATCTCTTCTAGATCTACGATTCCGTAAAGGACGAGGTTATCATGTGTAGTGAGAATTCTTTTCTCTTTAGCAGTTAATTATAGAAGTGTAAAAGATGAATTGGCAGGCGGTCCAGACAAACACTACCTCAGTCACTTGATCATCAACAGTGATAACTTGAGGTCATCATCCACAGTGACGACTCAAGTTGAGAGCTTGTACCCTTGATATGTGGTCTTGAAAATGGAACTTTACTTCGGCAATAGTCCTTCCCAAACCCGTAACTTCAGTCTCATCATGACAAAAATATCACACAAATCCTAATTGAGAGGCATTCTATAAAATACTTGACCAGTCCTCCTTCAGGCAGTCAAGATCAACAAAAACAAGGAAAATCTGAGAAACCGTCACAGTCAAGAGAAGTCTAAGAGTCCACGGAGGCAGGGCAACATAACGTGGCATCCTTGGGACAGAAAGAAGACAATTAGCGAAAACTAAAAAATCTGAATGAAGTATGGACTTTAATCAAAATGTATAAATATTAGTTCCTTAATTGTAACAAATGTACCATGCTAATGTAAGATAGTAATAATAAGGAAAATTAAATTTAGGGGGTACAAGGACCCTCTGTATTATCTTCTCAATTTTTCTGTAAATTTAAAACTGTTCTAAAAACATAAAGTCTATAAAAATATTTTGGAACACACACACAAAAGGGAATGGGCCAAGATTACTGAGAGAATCTGGGGAGTGGCAAGATGTAAGATACACATTCCTGTCTTGAAGCCCAGTCCAATCAAGATGAATAGCTTTGTCTCTAATTAATGCAATTTTGTTTCCCATTGATCTCTGGATTTTTATGTCTGGCATTTGAATATCAGAAGATAGGACCAAGTTGCTGAGGAAGTGTCCACTCAATTCCCGATTCCCAGAAGGTAATTGTTGAATGAATGAATGTCATTGCAATATAACTTATAGAGCTTTGCTGACCTGGGATGCATATCACTCAGGTTAGGTTTTAGACCTTTTGAAGATGGCACCCCTCTGCCCTTACACGTAGTTCAATGTTGAGCTACCCTAAGGTCTTAGTCTCATTCATAAGAACCCAACAATTGGTTAAATAATTATCTCAGCCAGGGGCAGTGGCTCACACCTGTAATCCCAGCATTTTGGGAGACTGAGGCAGGGGAATCACCTGAGGCCAGAAGTTCAAGACCAGACTGGCCAACATGGCAAAACCCTGTCTCTACTAAAAATACAAAAATTAATTGGGCGTAGTGGCACACACCTGTAACCCCAGCTACTCTGGAGGCTGAGGCAGGAGAATTGCTTGAACCTGGGAGGCTGAGGCTACAGTGAGCCAAGATCACACCACTGCACTCCAGCCTGGGCAACAGAGTGAGACTGTATCTCAAAAAAATTAATTAGTTAATTAATTAAATAATTATCTCAATTTAAAACTCTAATGCCACATCCTGTTTGGATTAATGTGTATTGGTAACTCCCAATGTCTTATATGTAGCAATATCAGTGACTCTGTTACCAACAGAAATCACAGATATTTGCACATCACAATGTTGTAAATATCTTGAATTATTGTTTACACCCAACACTATGTTGAAATTATGAAACTTATTAGATTTGCTACTGTATCTTGATATTTAATATGTTATTAAAAATGCACATGTACTACAGCATCAAATTTTAAAATATTTTGATGATTACATTTTAATATAATTGGTTTTCTTTGTAATCCTATGATGTTTTAGAAATACATTTGAAAACATTTTTCTAAGAAGGTGTCCAAATGATTCCACCAATTCCTAAGGAGGTTCATGGCACATAAAAGGCTAAGAATCTCTGAAGTACAGTCTGGGCAACAAAGTGAAACCCCATGCCTACAAAAAATTAATTTAAAAAAATTAGGCAGGAGTCGTGGTGTGTACCTGTAGTCCCAGCTACTTGGGAGGCTGAGGTGGGAGGATCACTTGAACCCAGAAGGCAGAGGCTACAATGAATTTTGATAGCACCACTGCATTCCCTGTCTCAAAAAAAAAAAAAAAGAACCTTGAAGTACACTGAACTAGGACGCATGACTTCTAAATTTTGTAATCTCCATCAAACCCTTTGATGGTGACATCTCACCAGTGTCAACCCTATAAGTGTAAGAAATCATTGTTATTATATTTGTTATGTTTGCCCATTAGATAAAAATGACTTTTTACCAGAGTTTTAAATGCAGTTCATTGCTAAGAATATTTCTCACTCAATGATTTAGACCATGCTTACATGAGCAAAGTGAAGTGGAAAATCAAGCAATTCTCTGGATAATAATTCATGCTAATAGGTTCCTACATTTGCCTGCAACATCCAGATAATCAAAGAAAATGTGTTTTTAACTTGAATCATCAGCATAGCTATATCACGATTCTCAACTCTACTGTGGATGCATAAAGTGCCGGAATTGAAGTCCTTAGTAAGATGAAGAACGATAGGACTTCTTCAGGTCCTTATTCTAGAGATACTCCCAATGTGCACATTGAAATAGCATGTATCTTCTGGAGACAATTGTGGTTAATTGTGCAAGACACATACACATCATTGATTAAAACATCTGTGTTAGGTAAACATTTTCAATGCTATTTGTTTTCACAGATCCCTAAACCAGTTGAACTTCTGTGTAATACATAGGATTTAGGGCAGTGTTGTCTAGTTCAGATCCTCAATAGTTTGCCAGCAGAGAACAATTTGGTTTTTCTTCTTTTTCTTTTCTTTTTTTGAGACAGTCTAACTCTGTTGCTCAGGTTGGAGTGCAGTGGTGTGATCTGAACTCACTGCAATCTCTGCCTCCCGGGTTCAAGCTATTCTCATGGCTCAGCCTCCTGAGGAGCTGGGATCACAGGTGAGCACCACTATGCCCGGCTGATTTCTGCATTTTAGTAGAGGCAAGGTTTCGCCATGTTAGCCAGGCTGTTCTCAAACTCCTGGCCTCAAGTAATCTGCCCGCCTCAGCCTCCCAAAGTGCTGTGATGACAGGCGTAAGCCACCGTGCCCTGCTGCAAGGAACCTTTTAAATAGAAAGGCTCACACTTGCCTTACAGTATATAGATTCTGAGCAATGTATATACAAACTATGTGCATTCACTGATCTTTTAAGAAAAGGTACAAACCAAATATAAACTGAAAGGACTTGAATTAGTTTGAAAATCAAATAAGGAATGCAACTGGAAAGCCTTAGTCTGATCCCTTCCACCCTCTGACAGAAAAGTAAATTTATTTATTCAGTCTAAAGAAATCAATAATCACATTTTCTTTCTCTACTATCTCCCCAAACAACTTTTATTCACAACAATACAAATGTAGCTCAAAAAAAATTAATTCGATTGATGATATAAATATGTGGAGAAGATATACTGTAAGTGTATTGACTCTTTGGATAATATTTACAACAAAAAGAAAATCTGGGGACTAGACTACCACTTCATAGAAAAAGCACATTGTGCCAGGCACGGTGGCTCGTGCTGTAATCCCAGCACTTTGGGAAGCTGAGTCAGGTTCATCATGAGGTTAGGAGTTCAAGACCAGCCTGGCCAAGATGGTGAAACCCCGTCTCTACTAAAAGTACAAAAGTTAGCCAGGTGTGGTGGCAGGTGCCTGTAATCCCAGCTACTCAGGAGGCTGAGACAGAGGATTGCTTGAACCTGGGAGGCGAAAGTTGCAGTAAGCCGAAATCGCGCCACTGCACTCCAGCCTGGATGACGGAGCAAGACTCTGTCTCAAAAAAAAAGAAAAGAAAAGAAAAAGAAAAAGCACATTAAACACTGTATTAGTTTTCTGGAGCTCCTATAATGAAGTACCACAAACTGGGTGGCTTAAATAACACAAATGTATTGCTTCGTAATTCTGGAGGGTAGAAACCTGAGATCGAGGTGTTGGCAGAGTTGATTTCTTCTGAGGGCCGTGAGGAAGAGTCTGTTCCTTACCATTCTCTTAGTTTCTGGTGGTTGGCAGGCAATCCTGGCTTGTAGAAGCATCATCCCCATCTCTACCTTCATCTTTGCCTTCATCTTCCTATGGCATTGTCTGTGTGTGTATGTACAAAGATTCCCTTTTTGTAAAGAACACCAGTATTACTGAATTAGGGTCCATCCTAATGCTTCATCTTAACTAATTATATCGACCATGAACTTATTGCAAGTTTGCATTCTGAGATACTGGGGGTTGCGACTTTAACATACAAATATTGGGAGAACACAATTCAACCCATAACACATACCTCAAGTGTTCCATATGTATTTGAAGAACCAAATTAGAAGGTAACATGCCTATGAAAAGCTAGAGGGGATTGCACTTCTTGAGAGGAAACAATATCTGAAAAGCTCTGATGTCAGTGTAACTATTAGCAGCAAAATTAATCCAAATTTTTTTCCTTCCCTTTAAAGTTCCACTGTCCTCCATAACATAGATAAGTTTTATTTTATTTTCTTATTTTTTGAGACAGGGTCTCACTCTGTTGCCCAGGCTGGAGTGCTGTGGCTCCATCACGGCTCACTGCAGCCTGGATCTCCCCAGGCTCAAGCAATCCTCTCACCTTAGCCTCTGGAGTAAATGGGACTACAGGCGGGCCCCACCACTCCCAGCTAATTTTGAGGGTTTTTGTTTGTTTGTTTTTTGTAGAGACAGGGTTTCACCATGTTGGCCAGGCTGGTCTTGAACTCCTGAGCTCAAGAGATCCACCCACCTCAATGTCTCAAAATGCTGGATTACAGGTGTGCACCACAGCACCTGGCCTGATATGTTTTATAATACATGAAAAGACGCTTTCCACCATTCCCCTTGGCTAAAGTTAACTCTCTCCTCTAGAGATAGGCCATGGTAACACTGCCGTTTCTCACTTCCTTTGGCACACTGCAGTTTTGCTCCTCACATAATTTGGGGAGAGCATCCTTGTTGCCAGAGACTTTATGCTCCTGAGAATACGTCCAAAGCAGAGAAGTATGTTTTAGGACCAATCTTTAACTGAAATAAATTGAAGAAATGCATTTAACCCAGACCTAAGTTCCAGTGCAAATTTAAGAAATAAATTATCTTCTTATTTTTCCTCAATTTTTATTGAAGATATCCACAGGCATAGTTAAAAAATGTTTAAAAGCTATAATTCTTCTAACTTAAACCAACAATTTCCATCACACTTCACTTTACCCTCAATTCCTGCTATCCAGAAACAACCACTTAGGACACATTTTGGTCTTTCTCTTGGTACTCACCTTCATATTTTTAAATAACATCTTTGCAATGTTACTTTCTTATATTTTAACACGTTGGTTATCACCTGTTTTTCTCTTCCTGCTAGGTAAGATGAGGCTTCTCCTATACTCCCCGATTCTTCTCCTATTCTCACTTCATTTTCCTAATATAGTTGTATCATAATTTTTGATTAGTTGAATATTCATTGAATTTTTAACACTATGTAAATATTTTTCACAACTAGACATGTAGTGAACTACAATTTTTTTTTATAAAACGTTTTTTCCTCCTGGATTAATAATTGTCTGTTTCTTGTTCACTTAATTTTCTATGTATCTATCATTAATTCACTGATAGAGTATAAAACTCCTTTCAGTGTGTTCAAACATACAGTCGCTTTTCTTTTCTTCCTTTTTAATTTCTCCTCCTTTTCTTTTCCCTCCTCCCTCCTCTCCCTACTCCATTTATTCCCTCTACACACACACACACACACACACACACACACACACACACACACAGAGTCTCTTCTGAGTCATCCCTCCTGGAGTCATCTATTTTCTTGCTCTAGTCAGAGATACTTAGTCCTGCTGCATGTGCTGTCATCCTGGATGTTCCATTGTCATCATCCTGGGATTCACTTTACCTCGTTCTTGGGCTCAATCTTCTATCTCTTGTTTCTTGGATCTCATATATTGTTCTTTCCTAGTTTACTTCCTTTTGGTGGATTATATTTTTGAGTAATTTTCCAGAGAAAGGCACAGAGAAAGTAGATTTCCTGATACTTTGTGTACCCGTTGTTAATTTATTGCATCTCAGCTCTGTTGTGCTTCTTTATGATATTGGTCCTGGCCCCTATAAACATTTCTCCTTTGCCAGCCGGAGCAATGTTAGGCTTTGTCAATAGAGGGCCCTAAAAAAAATTCCAAGACATGGCAGATAAAAGGGTTTCTCTTCCAAGTTCTCATGAGCGGCTGCCAACAGATGTGCAGAGGGCTCACTGGCACTTGCCTTCAAACAAGTTTCTCCACTCAACTTCCAGTAAGTTCCTCCAGCTCTCCAGCAGGCAACTTCTCATAAGCCAGCTGTAGCTTACTCTAGTGAGTAGCCTCCTGTTCACTGGCTCTGGCTGCCACACCCCAGTGGACAGCTTCCTATGGACTAGCTGTGGTCCACGGTACCCCAGTGAATTTCTCCACTATACACGGGCCTCAGCCACACCCTCTACAACAGGTCTGAATCTCAGCCTTTGCAGGATGAGGCCCTTCTGAGCTTATTCTTCCTTGATTATGGGTACTCTGTCTCAGCCTTAGAGGAAGTAGTTGTTCCCTACACTTCATATTGCTGTATTCTTTAGGGCTTTCTTTTACCTCTTTTGGTAATTAATCATCTTTTACTAACTGGACGTGGTGATTCGTGCCTGTGATTCCAGCACTTTGGGAGGCTGAGGTGGGAGGATCACTTGAGCTCTGGAGTTTGAGGCCACCCTGTGCAACATAGGGAGACCCCATCTCGACAAAAAATAAAAAAATTAGCCAGGTGCGGTGGCTCATGACTATTGTCTCAGCCTGGGAGGTCGAGGCTGCAGTAACCCATGATCCTACCACTGCAATCCAGCTTAGGCAACAGCGAGACCTCGTCTCAAAAAAAAATCATATTTTTACTAACTAATAATTCTTCATATTAAAATTTCCTTGTATCAAAATACTAACTGGAATCTCATTAATACACGTTGCACATCTGAAAATGTCTTTATTTTATCCTTTTATTTAATCGAATGCTTGGCCAGGTAGACAATTCTGTGTTGAAAATAATTTCCCTCTGAATCTTGAATAGTCAAATTTTTTCTAGTTTCTATTGTTAGGTATTGAGTAATTTGATGCTAATGAGAGTTCTGATCCATTGTACATGGTATTTGAAAAAAAAAATTCAAGGCTTTTAGGATCTTCTCTTTATTTTAATGATTCTGAAATTTCATGATGTGTCTTGGCATAGCTTTCATACATGTCTTGGTGTCGTGCTGGGCATAATCTGAAAACTTATGTCATTGGGTTTAGGACATTCCCTTGAATTATTTCTTTGAAAAGATCCTTTCTTCATTTTCTCTACTCATTGTTTCTGGAATTCCTATTACATGGATAGTCTACAGTGGTCCTCTATTTCTAAATGTTATCTCCCATTTTCCATCTCTGTCTTTTTCCCCCTTCGGAGATTAACTTAATTTTATTTCACAATCTTTCTCCATTATTGTGTATTTAATTTCAGAGTGAGGCACTAAAAAGCTAGATGGAACATTTGTGTGAGTGGTGGGAGCTTTTGGAGTGATGGCCATCATCACAGGGTGGTCAGGCTGGGCAGTGTCATGGTGCCCTCCGAAGGGAGTATCTGTGAGTCTTTCCTCTTGGGTTCAACTGACCCAGACAGAAGTCTTCCAGTCTGCTTGGAGGTATAAAAGTGGCTTTGTTGTCTGGGGAAATACCCGAGGTTCATCGTCTTTTGTCGAGAAGATTGACACGGACACATACACATACGGAGTGGGTTAAGGAGTGGAAAGTTTAATAGGCAGGAAAGAAGAGAACAGCTCCCCTGTGCAGGAGGGAGGGTTCTGAATGGAAAACCCCACCCTTGGCTGGAAGCAGTAGATTATATAGGGAGGCTCGAGAAGGTGGTATCTGATTTACATGGGGCCTAGGGGATTGGTTAGACCAGGTGTGTCATTTACATAGCCCAAGAAGAGACTGGTCATCCCACTTAATCCTTTACTATGTAAATGGAGTTCTTTACCTGGCCAGCTCCATGACAGCCACATGCAAGGTGACCAAGAGAAGGGAAGGGGAATTGCCATATTGGGTGTACCTGGCTTGTAATATAGCTGCTGATGTTGATCTATGCAAGCTTCCAGCTTGCTTATTTATGCTTGCAGCTTGGCTTTTCAGGCTGCTTTCTGTTAGAAAAGAAATGGTTTTGGGGCTGCTTTTTATTAAGAGAAAAGCCTTACCTAGGGCTCCTTTAGCTTCACTATCTGCCTAAGTAATTTATTTTTAACTCCTATATTAGTATCAACTTGGACGCCAGCATTCTTGGGAGCTATGTCCAAAAGGGCAATGAGAGTCTCACCCTTCATATGTAGATTTTCATTTTTAGTACCGTATCCCTGTCTTCCACTTCTTGATGTTCTATGACCTGAGCCATTATGGTGCAGCTTTTTCAGAGAGCAACCCAGTCTTATACTGGTGTGGGAAAAGGGTAGTCATTCTTTAGGGTGAAAGGAAAACTGGGATTCTATTTATTTTATAAACTTACCCTATCCTGTATGTATGGATGGATGTATTTATTTATTTATTTTGAGACAGAGTCTTGCTCTGTCACCCAGGCTGGAGTACAGTGACATGATCTCGGCTCACTGCAACCTCTGTCTCCTAGGTTCAAGCGATTCTCCTGCCTCGGCCTCCTGAGTAGCTGGGATTACAGGAGGTGCACACCACCACGCCTGGCTAATTTTTTTGTATTTTTAGTAGAGGCGGGTTTTTGCCATGTTGCCCAGGCTGGTCTTGAACTCCTGAGCTCAGGCAATCCACCTGCCTCGGCCTCCCAAAGTGCTAGGATTATAGGCATGAGCCACCGCACCGGCCCTGCCTGTCTGTTTTTAGCCCCACTTGATCAGCAATTTGAGGTATGTGATACCTATGATTTCTGAGCTTTTCTAGGATTCTGTAAAATCAGTTGTCTTGTTTCTAGACCACCCCCCTTTGCCTCATGCTCAGCTTAAAGTTTCAGCTTTCTCTTATCTAGTAAGCAAGTTACCATTCATGTATGTATCTATGAATTCTATCATTTTATCATCTTTCTTTGTCATTGCCTTTATGGGTTTATGTCTTTTAGGTAATCTCTTTATTTTCATGTAAGTGAGGTTGTGGAAGGAAATAGAGACAAACATGTATATCCAATCTGTCATATTTAATCAGCAGCCCCCCTCCCCTTTTTTTTTTTTTTTTTTTTTTTTTTTGCTCTTAAAATTTCACTGTAAGAGGTATGAGAGGAAAGAATTCTTCCACTAGGCCTTTAGGGTAGACCAAGATGGAAACGCAACATTTTCCAAATACAAAGCTTACTGCTAGAAGAACAGAAAATTGGAATCAAGATATCCTGTATGAATATACAGCTTTAAGACCTCAAGTATCAACATTTACAGTAAGTTAGAAATTCATTGAATAGGTTAAAAAAAATATGGCCAAGATTGCCAACTTTAAAACGAATCTCTAAATTTCATAACAACATGTTGATTGATATGAATGGAATAGGTAAACTATCTCAAAGCTCAAACATAATAGTTGGAAAGAGAAAGTTAGGTCCTTGATACATCTAAATCCATTTATAATCTAACTTATTTAGAGAAGAGAAAATCGCTCATAGATTTCTTCTTTCTCAAAAATTCTCCAGGTTGAGGAAATTGCTTTCTATTGTCACTTCTTTGTAATTTTCAGGAAAAGAGTGGAGGGGTTAGGTAGAAGTGAGCAGAGAGAAGCAGGTCACAAGTTATAGCAGACATCTACTTTCACCTTTGAGTATACTTAACCAGGAAGTATACTCAACCAGCAGCATGTGGACACAATGTATGAAAATGTCTCTCTCTTCACTCTTACCAGCAGTCTAAAATAATTTAAAATTGGTTAATTCTTATTTAAAAATAGTTTTTTGTACATTTGTAACAAATATAATAATTTTGAAAGATTTAAGCCAATGCAGTTTAAGATTTCTCTTAAAGCTCCATTGCCTCACTCACTGAATCAGTATTTCATTGCTTTATAGAGATGGTAGATACCAGCTAGAACAACAGTCATTGCTCAGTTCTGACTGTCAATTGCTATTTTATTTTGGCATCCTGAATGAGAGAAAAGTCTGGAAAGCTGGGCTTTGTTGAGAGAGAAAATGGCAAACCTTCTCTTCACTTATCAAAACCGATGCTTGGCTATGTAGGCACCAAAGCCTTGGCCCCCTGGAGGTGCACTGAAAATTACTGACACGAGGCAGACTGATTAACAGGAGAAAAGGTATATACATTTATTTAACGTGAATACATGGGAACCTTCAGGTTGAAGACCCAAAGATACAGAGGAAATTGTCCATTGGTATGCTTAGCTTCAACAAAGTATGAACAGCCATGTAGAAATACAACTGGACAAAAAGGGTCTGATCTAAAGCTAATAGACTGAGTAGGGAAACCCAGGAAGGCCTGTCTGTCTAGATTCTCCTTGACCTCCCTGAGCACGCATTCCTCCTCCTGGGTGTGGGGCAGATCCCTCTCTAGAATGGCGTCAAACAAGGTAAGTCAGATAATTTCTTTGTGGCCAGTTTTTACATAGAAGGAAGGAGTGAAAATTGAGTGATATATTTAGGTTTTATGGCTAGCTTTGGGGAAGAGGAGTTCTGGTTTCCATGGCCTGCCTTGGGGAAGAGGAACTCTAGTTTCATGGTTAGGGTCAGGGGAGAATGGAACTGAGAGACGACAGGAGAAGAGAAGATCAAAGGAAAACTTGGTTCTGAGGCTTTTATTTTGGAGTACTTGGAGTGTGACAGATTAATGTCCCTGTTCCTAGGGAGGCGTGGATGGCACAGCTGCAGCATGGAGGAGAAGGAGGAAGATTCTGAAAGTGCCAGGGTAGGGTGAAGACACCTCTAGATCCTTGAGAAAGGAAGCCAGCAGACTGACTTCTCCACTCGGTTAACAATGGGCCTCATTACCTTATTAGAGAAAACCAGGTTTACCCACCTTCGTTGTCTTTTTATAATGTTAGATTTTTATTGATGTTATTTTCATTACAAAAGTCACCAGTTACATGGAGTTTCTAAGGAGACAATTTTTTTTAAGTACTTTTCATTCAACCAATAGTCAGAGCTGCGGGCACACAGGCTGCGAGTCAGTGAGTATTGTAAACCCTACATAATAGTACACTGAATCAATATAGAAATGTTATAGGTTTGGCCAGGCATTATGGCCCATGTCTTACAATCCCAGCACTTTGGGAGGCTGAGGAAGGTGGATTGCTTGACTTCAGGAATTCGAGATCAACCTGGGCAACATGGCGAAACCCTGTCTTTACCAAAAAAAGAAATGTTACAGATTTAACCTTTTACAAACAAAGTAACTTTTAACATCAAGAGAAAAGATAGGAAAAAGGGTTAACAAACGAGACTAGGGAGAGTAATGAAGACTGATAAAAGAAACACTTCAGCTGAATTAAATTTAAAGGAGTTTAATTGAGCAATGAACGATTCGGGAATCGGGCAGCCCCCAGAATCACAGCAGATTCACAGAGACTCATACTTCCATTGGAGTGGAAGATTCACAGAGACTCCAGACTTCCACCACGTGGTGGAAGAAGATTTACAGACAAAAAAGGGGAAATGACATACAGAACTTGGAAGTGAGGTACAGAACAGCTAGACTGGTTACAGCTCGGTGCTTGCCTTATTTGAACACAGTTTGAACACTCAGCAGTGAATGAATGGTTGAAGTATGGCCGCTGGGATTGGCCAAGACTTGGCTATTGTTACAGGCACCTATTTTTAAGTTAGGTTTTTCAATTTTGTCTATTAAGCTAGGTTACAGTTCATTCATAAGGACTCAAATATAGAAGTATGGAGTTCTTCTCAGGCCATATTTAGTTTGCTTTAACAAGACAAAAAGAATCTCGGACTGCCGCGGTGGCTCACACCTGTAATCCCAGCACTTTGGGAGGACAAGGAAGGCAGATCACAAGGTCAGGAGATCGAGACCAGCCTGGCCAAAATGGTGAAACCCTGTCTCTACTAAAAATACAAAAATTAGCCGGGCGTGGTGGTGTGTGCCTGTAAGCCCAGCTATTCGGGAGCCACTGCACTCCAGCCTGGGGGACAGAGGCAAAGACTCTGTCTCCAAAAAAAAAAAAGAAAAGAGAAAAAGAATCTTCTGGGCTGGGCCAGGGAGGTCTGTCGGTCTTGTAAGGAACGGTCTTTGATGTAGCACAACCTTCAGCCTTTGGTGCAGGGGATGCAAGCTTGTTTTTTTGTTTTTGTTTTTGTTCTTTTATCATGAGTGATAGTAAGTTTTTATGACCATAGAGTCCCCTAGTGGGGACTGATAGGGGAAGAGTATGTTTGTTTACTTCCTTATCTCATGGGATAAGGTCTTTGTTATTTGTTTATTAAGCAAAACATCTTATTTTTGTCGGCAAAGTGTCCTATGAGATGTAAAACCGAGTCTTTTTCTAAGGGAGTTACTTATTTCAAGGATGCTATACAGTAGGGGTGTACATGTGAGATCATAGACAGTCCCAGAGAAACTCCAGATGGGTTGAAGGAGACACTGGTAATATCCAAACTTGCACTTGGGATTGTGAAGGATAAAGATCAATCTCTTTCTTCCCAGTTGAAAGTAAATAAGGAATACTCATGCAAATTGGTGGCATCTTGCAGTTTTGTCTTCTATTTTAAACACTGCTATTTTAAATAATAATAGATCATTTAAAAAACTCTTTTTGGGCTGGGCATGGTGGCTCACATCTGTAATCCCAGCACTTTGGGAGGCCGAGACAGGTGGATCTCCTGAGGTCAGGAGTTCAAGACCAGGCTGGCCAACATAGTGAAACCCTGTCTCTACTAAAGATTTTAAAACTTAGCTGGGCATGGTGGTGGGCACCTGTAATCCTAGCTACTCGGGAAGCTGAGGAGGAGAATCGCTTGAACCTGAGGTGGAGGTTGCAGTGAGCCGAAATCATGCCATTGCACTCCAGTCTGGGCAACAAGAGCAGAAACAAACAAAAAAACAAAAACCCCTCTTTTTATGAGGCTGCCACTATGCTAAGTACTTTACATAAATTATCTCTTAGTTTTTTCACAGTGTCCTATGAGAGACACTATTTCACAGAGAGTTAACAGACATTAAAAGAAGATTAATATCTGCTCACTTGACCTGTTAGTAATGGTAGAGCCAGCATAGGAACCAAGACCTGGCTGTCCATGTTCTTAATGTCTCTGCAAGGCTACCTCACCCCATGTCTCGCCATTTGCCTCCTACACTCCTCCAGTCCCATTTACTATCCTTGTCTTCTCCCCAAGCCCTAGAGGGTAAACTCTATAACTAACCATTTACATTAGTTTAGAGAGAGAGAGCAATTGCAGTATACTTAAGATTCATTCACACTGCATTGTTACTTCAACCAGGCACTTGAATTTTTAAAATTTTATTGAGGTGTAATTTATATATCATAAAATTCACCCATTTAAAGAATACAGTTCAATGACTTTTCATGTTTATTGAGTTGTGCAACCATCCCCATAATCCAGTTTTAGAATATTTTCCTCAACCCAATAAATTCCCTCATGCTGATTTACAGTATTCATGTTCCCAACTTCAGCCCCAGCCAAATACTAATTTTTTGTCTCTATAGATTTTCTTTCTTTCTTTCTCTTTTCTTTATCTTTCTTTTCCTCCTTCCTTCCTTTTTCTCTTTTTTCTCTCCTTCCTTTCTTTCTTCCTTCCTTCCTTCCTTCCATCCTTCCTTCCTCTCTCTCCCCCTCCCTTCCTCCCTCCCTTTCTCCCTCTCTTTCTCTCTCTTTCTTTCTTCAGGATCTCATTCTGTCACTCAGCCTGGAGTACAGGTACAGGATCACAGCTCACTGCAGTCTTGATCTGCCTGGGTTCAGGTGATCCTCTCACCTCAGCCTCCTGAGTAGTTGGGACTACAGGTGCGTACCACCATCCCTGGCAAAAAATTTTCTATTTTTTGTGGAGACAAGTTTTATCATGTTACCCAGGCTGCTCTCAAACTCCTGGGCTCAAGCAATCCACCTGTCTGGGCCTCCAAAAGTGCTGGGATTACAGACATGAGCCACAGTGTCCAGCCTAGATTTGTCTTTTTAAGATAAGTAAACTCATACAGTATGTAACATTTTGCGTCTGGCTTCTTTCACTTAGCACAATTATTACTGAGCTGATGTAGCAGTTTCAGCTCATTCCTCTTAATTGCTGAATAGTATTCTATTGTGCATATACCATATTTCATCTATCCAAATGATTAACAAATGATAGTTGATGGACATTTGGGTTGCTTCCACTTTTTGACTATTACAAATAATGCTGCTATGAACATTGGTGTGTGAGTCTCTGTGTGGACACATATTTTCATTTTTCTTGAATAAATATCCATATACTGGGTCATATGGTAAGTTTATGTATAACTTTTTAAGAAACAGCCTCATTGCATTTAAACCTCATATATGAATGTGAATTTTAAAGTCTTTTTCCTTAACTAAGCAAACATCAGTAAGCAATGGAGAGGTTCATAAAGTTGAAGGGATAGTGGGCTGTCACTAAAGGGAATTTTAGTGAACTATGGTTTCTTTCTTGAGGGTTTTTGTAAAGTGCCTCTGTGTGTTAGTCCATTTTCACACTGCCATAAAGAATTATCTGAGACTGAGTAATTTATAAAGAAAAGAGGTTTAATTGACTCACAGCTCCAAATGACTGGGGAGGCCTCAGGAAACTTACAATCATGATAAGAGACAAAGGGGAGGCAATCACGTATTAGATGATAGCAGGAGAGAGAGAGAGAGGAGGTAAGTGCCACACTTTTAAACCATCAGATATCATGAAAACTCACTCACTAACACAGGAACAGCAAGGGAGAAGCCTGTCCCCATGATCCAATCACCTCCCCTCAGGCTCCTCCTCTGACACAGAAAAGGGGATTACATTTCTTATTTACTTATTTATTTATTTAGATGGAGTCTCACTCTGTCTGCTTACTTGACCTGTTAGTAAGTGGTAGAGCCAGCATAGGAACCAAGATCTGGCTGTCCAAGGAGTGCAGGGGCACGATCTCATCTCTCTGCATCCTCTGCGTCCTGGGTTCAAGCAAGTCTCCTGGCTCAGCCTCCTAAGTAGCTGAGACTACAGATGCACACCACCATACTCAGCATTTTTGTTTGTTTGTTTTTTCTTTCTAGTAGACACAGGGTTTCACCATGTTGGCCAGGTTGACCTTGAACTCCTGACCTCAGGTGATCCGCCCACCTCAGTCTCCCAGAGTGCTGGGATTACAGGTGTGAGCCACCTCACCCAGCCCACAAAGTTTTACAGATTAAATTGGAATGTTTATAGGTTGGTCATGCATTCTCCCTTTTACACACATTTTCCCCACTTGCTATTGACTAACATAACAAAGAGGATTCACACTATCTGATTTCAAAACTGACTGTCAAGTCACAGCAATCAAGACAGTGTGGTATTTGGTGAACGTGTAGCTCAATGGAAATGAATAGAGAGACCAGAAACAGACCCACTGTTACGTGGTCATTTGTATTTTGATGACAGTGCAAAGGCAATTTAATGGAGAAAAAAACAGTCTTTTCAAGAAATGGTATGAGAACTATTGGACACTCATATGCAAAAAACTTTATAAAAACTAAAAACACTGCTCTTCAAAAACACTGTTAAGAAAAGGAAAAGAAAGCCATAGGCTGGAATTAAATATTTGCAAAACATGTATCTCCTAGACAGCTGGTAACCACATTACATATAGAAAGATTTCTTTTTAAAAACCCTCAATAATAAAGAAACAAATAGGCTGGGCATGGCAGCTCACCCCTGTAATCCCAGCACTTTGGGAAGCCAAGGCAGGTGGATTACCTGAGGTCAGGAGTTCAAGACTAGGCTGGCCAACATGGCAAAACCCCATCTCTACTAAAAATACAAAAAAAAAAAAAAATAGCTGGCCATGGTTGCAGGTGCCTGTAATCCCAGCTGCTTGGGAGGCTGAGGCAAGAGAATCACCTGAACCCAAGAGGCGGAGGTTGCAGCAAGCTGAGATCATGCCACTGCACTCCATCCAGACTGGGTGATGGAGTGAGACTCTGTCTTAAAAAAAGAAAAGAAAAAGAAAGAAGAAAGAAAGAAGGAAGGAAGGAAGGAAAGAGGAAGGAAGAAGAAAGAAAAAGAAAGAAAGAAAGAAGAAAGAACCCAGTAAGAAAATGGGCAAAAAATTTGAACATACACTACACCAAAGATCATATACAGATGACAAATAAGCACATTAAAAGATGCTAAGCATCACTGGACATTAGGGAAATGCAAATTGAAATCATAATGTGTTACCACTGCATCTATTAGAATGGCTTACTCAAAAAAAAAAGTAACAAAAACAACTTTCCATATTAAGCACCGATGAAAATGCAAAGCAACTTAACGTTTTGTGTATTTGGTGGAAATGCAAAATGTTATAGCCCCTTGGAAAACAGCTTGGAATTTTCTAAAAAGTTAAACATAAGTTAGCAGAAATCCCACTCTTAGATATTTATCCAAGAGAAATAAAAACTTATGTTAACACAGAAAATTGTACATCAATGTTACTAGCTGTTTTATTTATAATCACCAAAAACTGGAAACAAAACTAATGTCTGTCAGTTGCTGAGTGGGTATAGAAACTGGGGATGCTACTCAGCAATAAAAAAGAACGGATTTACTAATAAGCATAAATAGATGAATCACAAACGCATTATGCAAAGCAAAAGAACCCAGACTTAAAAAGTTATATATTGTTTTATTCCAGTTATATTACATTCTCAAAAAGGCAAAATGAAAGAAAAAAGATTGGTGGTTACTGGGGATTAAAAGCAGGGCAAGACGTTGAAAACCAAGGAGCATTAGACTTTTTTTTTTGACAGCATCTCGCTTTGCTGCCAGACTGGAGTGCAGTGGCGTGATCTCAGCTCACTGCAACCTTTGCCTCGGGGATTCAAGTGATTCTCCTGCCTCAGCCTCCCTAGCACTCAGCCTCTCGAGTGGCTGGGACTACAGGTGCACACAACCATGCCCAGGTAATTTTTGTATTTTTAATAGAGATGGGCTTTCACCCTGTTGACCAGGATGGTCTCAATCTCTTGACCTGCCTGCCTTGGTCCCCCAAAGTGCTGGGGTTACAGGCATGAGCCACCATGCCTGGCTGAGACTCTGGGTAGAGGACGCTGTTCTATCCTGAATGATGTGATGGTTGTGACTGCATGTGTTGAAACGCATAGGATTTTACACCGGAAACGATGAATTCTACTACGTGTAAATTACACCTCAATGAGCCTGAAAGAAAAGCCAATAGGGCCATTTTTTACATTAGCACTTATAACATAATAACCTAAGCTAACCTAAAAATATGAAGAACGTTTCCCTTTCTTTGACTAATTATTGAGGATTCAATATGAGACAAGGCAGCTTACCAAATTTAGCTTGTATAGAATATGCTCAAAATTGTGGAGTATTCCTTTAGCACAAATCCAAATAAAGTGTTTTTGGTCATATTTATAGGCATGCTCACATTTTTACCTCTCTAATATAGCTGTTAAGAATATGATATCTTTTCAGTTTCCACTTCAACTATGAGCATTTTTCATTTAAATTTTCTGGTATGCATACGGTATAAATTCTGCTGCATCACATTACACCTTTTGTTGTTTCTGACTGCAGCACTTGCAAATCATGTTTAATTTTGTTTGCCCAGAATAATGATGAAATGCTAAAAAATATATATTCTATTCACACTTCACACCCTTATAGTAACAGAAGCATCTTAATGCACTTCTGTCCTCTGAGGTAGCTTGTGGTAAAACAGGAGAAACATTATGAATAATTAAAAATATGATATTTACTCCAGGAGAAAGATAAATCTTTGAAAAATCTCTGCTGGCAGAAAGCTTCACAATCAGGTACCATATCCTTATAAATAAATTGCCAGTCTTTTCAGGTGTCAAGGGATTTCGCAGTCAGATGTTAATGAGATAAAGATGCTCAACTTGATCATGAAGGGTAGGAAGAATGAAGTCTGAGTTGCTTCTTGTTAATTCTCATCATTCTTCATTGTTAGCTAACAAGTAGGTAGCAGATGCCAGCACTGTGCCAAATGTACAGCTATAAAAGGGCAGATCCTGGACTGCAGAGCTTATTCTGAAAAATTTGATTCCAAAATATTAAGACTTCAGGCAATTAACTGAGTTTCTCCTCATCATAGAGACAGATCTCCAGGTCTTTTTTGTAATTGGCCATTTGACCTATTTTTGTTTTACATATTATTACAGAAAAACTTTGCTATTCTCTAAGTGAAGAATTAAGGTCAATTAAAAAAAAAAAAAAAAAAGAAGTGGTCTGTGAGTCAATCTGTCCAATCAATGGATATGGTGTTTGGCTGGGATTCAGGAGACCTGGGTTCCAGCTCCACTGTGACATTAACTAGTGTGACTCTGGATAAGTCCACCTGCCTAGGGCCTCAGTTTTCTTATGTGTACAAAGATGCATTTGAATTCGATAATCTCTAAAATCAACTATAGCTCTAAAACCATTGCTGATTCTTAATGCACCATCAATTTTTAAATTACTTGAAAACAATGTCTAAACCTATATTACATATAATTAAATCCTTGGTAATTCAGAATGCATTTCAAAACACTGCATACTTTATAGAGTCATTACAGTGAACAGCCTAGCAAAGTTCTGGTTAAATAGAAGTTTCAGGCTAATGGAATCCTCATTAGATTCGCTTTTGCAAGTGTTTTTCACAAATATAAAATTCTAATTGTAATGAAAATTTTGCCTTCATTTTACAAAATAAAACCCAATTCCGTAATTAACCAGGAAAGAAAGGATGTAACTCACTTATACATGGGTTGAGGTAATTCACACAGAGCATTGTGACATTGTCAACCAGCCCAGACTCTTTCACTAATTTGAAATGCAGACTATCAACTGGAATTTATTTTTAAAAAATTGGAAAAGAGAGGGTATTCAAGTACAGGGGTGCAATCTCAGCTCACTGCAACCTCTGCCTCCCAGGTTCAAGCAATTCTCCTGCCTTAGCCTCCCAAGTAGCTGTGACTACAGGTGTGCACCACAATGCCCTGCTAATTTTTGTATTTTTGTGTAGAGACAGGGTTTTGCCATGTTGCCCAGGCGGACTTGAGCTCCTGGACTCAAGTAATTCATGCACCTTGGCCTTCCAAAGTGCTGGGATTACAGGTGTGAGCCACCATGCCCAGCCCTCAGACTTTTAATATAGTCAATTGATTTAGAAGCCAACAAATTAATTTAAAAAAAAAACAGTGAATATAGTTAACCTCCTTTTGTTAATTGAAATTTGTGCTATTTGGATAAGTACCAAGTTTATATTTCCTTCCCTCATGTCTTTCTTCATCTCAGCCTTTCTTCCCTCAAACATTTATTGAGTGGTTATTATACCAGATTCTGTAATCTCCTAATATTAAAAAATATATCAGACAAAAATCCCTACCATTAAGGAGGGTCACAATTTATGAGGCAAAACTTGATTAAAAATGGGCCAGGCACAGTGACTCACACCTGTAATCTCAGCACTTTGAGAAGCCAAAGGATCTCTTGAGGCCAGGAGTTTGAGACCAGCTTGGGCAACATAGGGAGACCACATTTCTATAAAAAATAAAAAAATACTTAGTCAGGCATGGTGGCTCATGCCTGTAGTCTTAGCTACTCAAGAGGCTGAGGCTGGAGGATCCCTTGAGCCTGGGAGGTCGAGGCTGCAGTGCTCCGCTGCCCTCCAGCCTAAGCAGTAGAGTAAGATTTCTATCAAAAAATAGCAATAACATGACAATTTAGTGGTAATGATGTATACAAATGTTACTAGAGGAGAATTTACTTACCTTGGCACTGTCTCTCACACATACACATACACACGTTTGTGCAAAATGATCATTCCATATCGAATTTCAAATAAAACCTTTGAACCATTCTTAAGCATTTCTGAAGCACTAGGTTTACATACAAATAGCATCATAATTCATTTGTTATTGAAAGCAAGTATAAGAATTTATACTTTAAAAAATCCCTATGCTTTTATACTTGTCATTATAGGAGAAATAGGAAAGAAGCAAAACCACATCTAAAAACTATTTTAGATAGAATGGTCATCTGGTTTTGGTGAAAATGAAGAGAGGAGGCATTTTTCACATATACTGGCTAGGAATAGAAATTAGTGCAACCTTTCTGGAGGGCATCATAGCATGATTTGTCAGAAGGCTTAAAGATGTACATACTTAGATCAAGCAAATTTATCAAAAAAAAAAATGCTGAGGAAGAAAGATTCAGCTTTAAGTGCATAAACATTTAGGACCGTTACATCTTTTGGGTGAATTGATCCTTTTATGTAATGTCTTGATTTATTCCCAAGCACTGTGGACAGGGTAATACTCTGAAAGTCAGTTAATGGAAGGATACAAAGAAATGAAACACCTGTGATAAGAAATGGAAATCTAGAAAATATATTCATTAACTTACTGTTGGAAGCAGTTTATTGGATTCTGCTTGAGCCTGAGCAGGTACATGTCAGTGAACCTGTATTTGTAGAAATTGCTTTCTATTGTTAATAGTCTGAGATGCATGACATCTAATTAGGCATGAAACAAACAACACTAAACTTTACACATTTTTCATAATCATATTAGAGGTTTATTGCCATATAAATTGTTTATGTAAAATCTATATGATTTATTACATAATCCCGTTAGATACATTTTATTGTTTTCCTGTGGTTTTGTGCTTTGCCTTAATATTATGTTTGAGCACCCCTTGGAGTTTATATTAGAGCATTTAAAACTCATCAGTACTAAATAATCAAGCAGCATGCTTAATACAAGAGAGAAACAAAGCTACGTCGGTGTCTTTAGACCAAGTCTTTCTTACCTGATTATCTGGATATACTGATGAGAATTAATTGAGCTCAAGGTTGTGCTGACACCTTGTGTCTAAATATATTTGAGAGAAATTTTGCAAAGTTGAAAGAATTCAAGCATAAAACCAAATGTGTAGCTCTATGTACTTCACCATTCCTATGGTTTAAATGTTTTTCTTGATTATACTCAATCACCCATTTCACTTTCTATTTGCTCCCATACTATGTGCTATTGTTTGGTGTTGCAGTATAAAAAAAAATTATGTTCCATTGGGTGCAGTGGCTCACACCTATAATCCCAGCACTTTGGGAGGATGAGGTGGACAGATCACCTGAGGTCAGGAGTTTGAGACCAGCCTGGCCAACATGGTGAAACGCCATCTCTACTAAAAATACAAAAATTAGCCGGGCATGGTGGTGGGCACCTGTAATCCCAGCTACTTGGGCAGCTGAGGCAGGAGAATCACTTGAACCCAAGAGGCAGAAGTTGTAGTGAGCCAAGATCACGCCACCGCACTCCGAGACAGAGTGAGATTTCATCTCAAAAACAATAACAACAACAAAAAATTATGTTCCAATTAATGTAATTATAATAGTAGATCTTTCTTTTTAAAATCAATATCCTATCATCTTAATAAGAAGAATCTCTTTAAAACAAAAACTTTTACAATTTTTTTTTTTTTTGAGATGGAGTTTCAAAAACCACTTGTTGCCCAGGCTGGAGTACAATGGTATGATCTTGGCTCACCGTAACCTCCACCTCTCGGGTTCAAGTGGTTCTCCTGCCTCAGCCTCCTGAGTAGCTGGGATTACAGGCATGTGCCACCACACTGGCTAATTTTATAGTTTTAGTAGAGATGGGTTTCTCCATGTTGGTCAGGATGGTCTCAAACTCCCAACCTCAGGTGATGCGCCCACCTCGTCCTCTCAAAGTGCTGGGATTACAGGCGTGAGCCACTGCGCCTGGCCAGGAAATAACCATTTTAAATGTTTATCTGTTGGTTTTGAAACTCATTGAAAGTAGAAACCACATCTTTTATTGTAATTATGTATAAAATTTAGCAAAGTTTTATGTGTACATACTTTCATAAAAAGGATTTTTAAAAAACCTAATATTTACTGAACACTTACTATATGCCAGACGCTTGTCAATGTATTTTACAAACTTTATCCTATACTAAAGAAGATTCATAACACAGAACCATCATGTTCGGGTTCCATTCATCAGTCCTCTGTCAGGCACCAGAACCTGCATGTACCTTTCTGCCACATTTTGAGCCAGCCCAGAAGGATCAAAGAGAACTGACCCATCTCTGTTTGAAGTCATTGACACTGCCTAAATCTTTGATGAGGACTCTGTTCTCTAAATATTCTTGAAAATACGCGCACACACACACACACACACACATATACACATACATATATGTACATATATAGATACATACTTATATAGATACACACACACATATATATATAGTATTTACATATATATATATGTGTGTGTGTGTGTGTCTGTGTGTGTATCTGCAACTTGTACTTTTCTGTATGTAGAAGGAGAATGGCTGGGTCCTTCTGGAAGTTCAACTTTACACATATTACCCACCTGATGCCCTCTTTCAAGATCACTGATTATTGGCTGAATTCAGCAGAGCTCTGTTAATGTCGTTGTGTCATTGAATTCATTGATCACACGGTCATCAATAGTTCATGTGATGAAAGCTAAAATACTCTGTTTTGTTATACTGAGACAGTTTTCTACAGCAAAGTGGTTGTGCTCTGAAGAATAAGTCTTCAATGATACAGATCTTTTAGTTCATAATTACATAGACACATTTGCCCCAAGATGGGATCAAGCATCAGAGAAAATTGTTTTGGGATGAATTCCTTTGCCAGCTGTAGGATACAGTAGCCCTTCCATTAAACTTTAGGTCTTGGTGCTGAGTCTGGCTTGTGGGTTCAAACAAAACTCTATTAGTCAAATGCAGAAAACAGAACCTACTGTTGTTATTGAATGCTTGAAAAAAACTGAAGGAAGAAACTCTAAGCTAGTTTAAGGATGGCTACCAAATCTACTACAAACTTGTGGCCATTGGACCTCCAGCCTCTGCCATAGTCAAGAGATTGTAGAATCAGGAATGTTTTGTGCTACATCTTTTGACTCTAGAATCACTCTGCATTGTGACAATCAAGAAGCTACCAACCAAACAGCAATGCTGCCTGTATTAGTTTTCTGTTGCTATTTACTGTGTTCTGAATGTTTTCAATCTCTTTAAAATTTACACATTGAAACATTATCCTCAATGTGATAGTATGAGAAGGCTTCTGGGAGGTGATTTGCTCACGAAGGTTCTCCCTGCATGAATGGGGCTAGTGCCCTTATAAAAGAGACCCCAGAGAGCTAGTTGGCCCCTTCTACCATGTAAGGATGCAGTGAGAAGGTGCCATCTTTGAGGAAGCAGGCCCTCACCAGACATCTCCAGTACCTTGATCTTGGATTTCCCAGTCTCCAGAACCATGAGAAATAAATGTCTGTTATCTAGGCTAAGATATTTTGTTATAGCAGCTTGAACAGACTAAGACACTATGTACCAAAGTATCACAAACTTAGTGGCTTAAAATAACAACCATTTGTTTTCTTACAGTTCTGTATATCAGAAGTCAAGGCACAGCTCAACTGGGTTGTCTACTCAGGGTCTCGCCAGGCTGAAATCAAGGTGTCATCTGGGATAATAATCTCATCTGAGGCTCAAGGTCTCTTCCAAGCTCACTGGCTGATGGCAGAGTTCAGCTCCTTGAAGTTACAGGGCCGAGATTCCTGCTCGGTTGCTGACTCTTAAGCTGAGCTGTTCTCAGCTCTAGAGGCTGCCTGCCATTCCCTGCCACAAGGCAGAATGAGTTTCTTCATTCCCTGCCACAAGGCAGTTTGTTCCTTCAAGGTCAGCTGGAGAGTGTCTCTCTCACTTCTTTTAGGGACTCACCTGATTATCATGTCAGGCTCATGCTGGATAACATCCATAACTTAAAGGCAACTGAAGAAGGACTTCAATTACTTCTGCAAAATGCTCCATAGCAGCACCTAGATTGGTGCTGGGGTACAGTGTGTACACCAGGGAGAGGGGATCTTAGAGGTCATCTTAGAATTCTGCATACCACTGCATAGCACTAAAATAGCACACTACTATTTTAGATGCCAACTGTAGAATCTCTGCCTCTGCAATGTTGTATAGCAGAAAAGCAGAGGTCCCATGCCTTGTCTCCCCACTTACTAAACTTGGTTCACACCTCTAAATCCAGCTGCAAGAGAGTAGAGGAAAAGCTTTTAGCTTTCTAACCTCTGCAGTGATAAAATGAAGCTGAAATGGATGTGGAGGAAACCAATTCTTGCTATCTACAATATCCCTTATGATCAATTTAAGATGGTTGCAAACTCTTTGCTACTTCTCTCATGAAGAGATGAAGTCGAATTTTACTCCCTTTGAATCTGGGCTGGCTATGGTAACTTGCCTGACAAACAGAATGTGGCAGAAGTGACAGTCTAGGACTTCTGAAGCTAGATCATAAGAAGCCTTGCAGCTTCTGCGCAGGCCCCTGGTTACACTCATTCTTGGAGCCCTGAGCTACCGATTTAATGAAGCTCAGGGCTCCAGGAAATGTTATTTTGTGAACAGGAAATGAGCTATATCGAAGGGTTCAGGACCATACTGTAAGAACCCTCGATATAGCTCATTTCCTGTTCAAGCACCCAGGCATTCGAGTCGTAACAGCTGAGGCCCCAGACATTGCGGGGCAGAGGTAAACCATCTCCGTTGTTCAGTGCCTGAATTCAAGACCCATGGATTTATGAGCAAAAAAAAAAAAAAAAAATGTTGTTTTGAGTAGTTATTTATACAGCATAGATAATTGAAACAGAATTTGGTGCCAAGAGTGGGTGCTACCTTAAGAAAATTTAAAACATATGATATTAGTTTGGTGACTAGGTAGCAGGTAGAAACTGGGCCTGAAAAAGACTATTTATGTCCGGGTGAGGTGGCTCACGCCTGTAATCCCAGCACTTTGGGAGGCTGAGGCAGTTGGATCACCTGAGGTCAGGAATTCGAGACCAGCCTGACCAACATGGAGAAATGCTGCCTCTACTAAAAATACAAAATTAGCTGGGCGTGGTGACTCATGCCTGTAGTCCCAGCTACTCGGGAGGTTGAGGCAGGAGAATTGCTTGAACTCGGGAGGTGGAGGTTG
Organism: Plecturocebus donacophilus; assembly: GCA_004027715.1. Classification (NCBI taxonomy): domain Eukaryota; kingdom Metazoa; phylum Chordata; class Mammalia; order Primates; family Pitheciidae; genus Plecturocebus; species Plecturocebus donacophilus. Next base: position 167,984 of record PVKP010000755.1, read on the forward strand.
CAGTGAGCCGAGATCGCACCATTGCACTCCAGCCTGGCCAAAAAGAGCGAACTCTGTCTCAGAAAAAAAAAAAGAAAGATTATTTGTGAAATTTGTAATGGCCTTATGAGTGATGCCTTGGAGGACAGTGAGGAAATCAAAGGCTGGAAGAAAGGGCATGTGAGATATGTCCTAGTGGAACAGTTAGTCAAACTATTGCTTGGAATCATGCGGGAAAGAAAGGTCTTGAGGTTCTTGCTAAATAGATTTTCAGGCAGAATGCTGAAATTGCTACTTGTTTTTTTAAAATAATTTTATTATTTCTACAATAAAGTATGAGAAGTGAGGAAAAAATTAAAGATGGAACTCTCCATTTTTTAAGAACTTATAGGACATATTAAGAAGGCACAATTTGTTGCATTTGAAAATAAAAGTCCGCCCCGCCCCCATCTTTTTCAGCAAAATATTATCAAAGTAAGAAATGGCTTCAGAGCAAAGGAACTATTGATATGGGTCTGGTTGGGTTTCATAAATATTATAGACTAGTGGCTGCCACAAACCTTTGATTCTGTCCTCCCTTTTTTGAATGGCTGTGTTGAATGCAATTACTCCATCCCTGTGTCACTGTTGGATATTGGGTTTACAGGCAAGGCAGATAACTTGCATCTTCATTTCACGGTCTTCAGACCAAGAGGAACCATCCTTAAGGAACTACATCAAGGAGCCTCATCCCAATTTACATAAGGAGATGCTGGCCTTTGGACTAACACTGAAATGGGATGAGACTTTTGGGAACCTTGGGAGGGGGTATGTGTATTTTGCATGTAGGATGAATGTAAATGATTGGTGGGCAGAGGACAAACTGGAAGGAAGGACAAACAAAGGAAGATTGAAGATGGATGCAAATTTGTTGCTACTCCTCCCCCCAGGAGGTGGAGTCTAATTTTCTTTCCCTTGAATCTGGCTGGTCTTAACTATGTATTTGACCAATAGGATGTGGCAGAAGTGATGTTCTGAATTTCTGAGGCTATGTCATAAGAGGCTTGGAGCTTTCACCCAGCCCTCACAGAGCACTCACTTAGAGCCCTGACTGCCATGCAAGATGTCTGACAATGGTAAGACTGCCATGTTTTGAGGATGCTCAAGCTAGCCATGTAGAGAGGCTGTGTGTGAGAGAGAGGGGTTTGGGTGGCTGGATAGCTTCAGGTGTTCCAGCACTAAAGTACTGGGACTATCCCATCTGAGACCCCAGATATCATGGAGCATAGATGAGCTGTTCTCTTCCCACCTATCTCAATTCCTGACTCACAGATTAATAAGCAAAATAAATGACTGTTTTTGTTTCAATCCACTAAGTTTGGGAGTGTTTATTATTTAACAATAATTCAATCATCCCTTTTCCCTCTTAAGGACCTTGTTGCCATATCCTGGGATCCAGGATCAGACTTGGTTTGATCCTACTCCAGTTCATCAGATATGTTATTTTGTTAAACCTCACTGGATGGTAGAGTTATAGTCTCACCCCTCCTTCTATTAAAGGGGGTCTCTTTAGTCCATTTGCAAATTAGTAGATGTAAAGTGATACAACGCAAGTTAAGCTGACTGAACCCACACTTTAGTATCTCTGACCTTCATCTCAGCCCAAAGAAGATTCTAGCAATGCCAAGGGTAAAGAGAAGTTCCTGCCCAAATAAAATGTCTTGTTACACAAATATATTTAATGAACACATGAATTACTGAAGCAACTTTTAAACAATAGTCAATGCATAATAAATATTTGGGGCTGTAATAAACATTAAAGCCACATAACAGTTTTTAGACCTCCTGGGGCCACACATTCGTTCAAAGCCCGAAGATGTTTGAGAGTAGATCTGGAACCTTAAATTTCTAGGTGATGTCAGTATTTCTAGGTGACGTTAGTATTTTCTTCTGAAATAGCCCCGAGCATAGGCTATTTCAGAAGAAACATGCAGAGTGGCATTTTAAGAGGAAGGAACCAGGAAGGCTGTTTCTGCAATGTTGAGGAAAACTGATACATAGATCCAGTTATGAGTTACTCAGGGGGCCATAGGGGTAAATCTAATTGATGTCTGGGGTGCCTTAGAATGCATCTGTGAGGATAAGCCTGAAAAATATGTATTTGTACTATGCCTCCCTCCCCAGATAATTCCTAAGCATATGAAAGTTTGAGAACCACTGATATGAAAAGAGAGAAGCATGAGTGTTTTTCCTTCTCTCCATTCACCCCTAACCTTCCAACTGCTATTTGAGACATTTTACTCTGTTTCTGTCAACAACAAAAGCAAATTCAAAGAGAGAATCAGAAACAGCTTTATTGGGAACAAAGCCTGGGTATAGTGACAATGAGAAGGCAATGATGACTATCTGCTAATGGGTTTCAAGACTAAAAATCCTGTATTATCCAAAGGATAGTTTTGTCTTCTCTGTACCTCAAGACCTAGGCACATTTCTCTCATTTCTATTGCACCCGGCATTACTTTAGTTAGGATTTTATTTTCATACCATGAACTCCCATTTGACATCTTGAAATTTAGCTATGTGACTCGTGTATTATTTCACCCAAAGGTTTTTATGAAATATGTATTTTCACTTAATATTAATATTGCTGCATTCAGAGCTCCAATCAATCCAATTTGGCAGGCATTTTACTTCAATACTACCATATGGAGCAATTTCTCCTTCAAGACATCTCACTCTGTGGCTGTCAAAAAAAGACCCATTTAGAACAAAATCAAAATCAAGAGGGAATCAGCAATAACTTTATTGGGAAAAAAGTGACTCTGTTTGTACTGGGAACAAGAAGGCCAGATGGCCATCCATTCATGGATTCCAAGAAAAAAAGACTAAAAAGCTTTGAATAATATGAATAATCAAGTCCATTTTCACCTTTTAAGATTTCCTATGGACTACTGATAATTTAGGCACTGTGAATTAATGTTTCTTAACTAGAAAATGTTCCCAATAACAAAATAGAGTCAACCAAAGTTCAATGACAAGAGAAGACCACTTGACTTTGAAGAATAGGTTAATGTTTAAAACTGGAAGGGAAGGCCAGGCATGGTGGCTTATGCTGTAATCCCAGAACTTTGGGAGGCCGAGGTGGGTGGATTACCTGTGGTCAGGAGTTCAAGACCAGCCTGGCCAACATGGCAAAACCCTGCCTCCACTAAAAATACAAAAATTAGCCACGTGCGGTGGCCCATGCCTGTAATCCCAGCTACTCGGGAGGCTGAGGCAAAAGAATCACTTGAACCCAGGAGGCAGAGGTTGCAGTGAACTGAGATTGTGCCACTGCACTCCAGCCTTGAGACTCCGTCTCAAAAACAAAAAACAACCTAACAAAAAAAACGAGATAAAACTAGGAGGGGAGGCTGAGGATGCCTCACGTAATAGAATTAGGAAGAAAGTCTTCTGCCATTTTTTTCTTTAAAATCATACTTAAGCTATTTTCTAAAAAAAAGTATAAACATTTCTATGATTATATTTGCAAATCCAGTATTCAAAATGTTGTCTGTTTCCTTCCTTCTACAATTGGGGTAGAGTGACACTGGCTGGCAGTGAGGCCTTGAGAATAGCCACATGGTCCTTGCTGAAGGCTGTCATTCTAGGCATGTTTATTTGACATGCAACTGTGCTATTTTTTCTTTTAATATCTATTTTAAAAGTTGAAGCTGTGTTACTGACATGATTTAAAACATTATACCTATGTACTAAGCACGTAGAGACATCCAAGTAAAGCCTGCTAATTTATCACTAATACATAACTCATCACTTACAAATCAACTTTGAGTGGGAAGTTTTTTAGTGACTCACTCTCCTTCTCTTATGTTGAAGTGAAAAGCTTGATTCAGGCTGAGTATAGTGCTGCAGAATATCTGCAAGCTGCCTGGGCATTTACTTCCCTGTGCTCAGTTTTCTTCTATAGCCAGTGTGCCATGAACTCTTAGCAAATCAGATTGTCTCCAACTGGTCCGGACCAATGAGATTAAGTGATTATCACTGACATTTCCATGTGTTATTTATTTATTTATTTATTTTGTCTTCCCCCCTATAAATGGCGGGGGGTAGAGGAGTGACAAGAATATATATATATATTCAGTAATTGATAGTTTATTTATAGTTAAAAGGTTTCAAAGGAAGCATCTTTCTATATCTATGGACTATTCCTGATACAATTGGGTGTCTCAAATATAGCAGGGAGGATTATATGTTAAATATTTCTCAGGGATTTTCTTTCTTTCTTCTTTCTTTTTTTTATCTTTGAGATGGGTCTCACTATGTCACCCAGGCTGGAATGCAGTGGTGTGATCCTGGATCACTGCAGTCTCAACTTCCTGAGTTCCAATGATCCTCTCATCTCAGCCTTCTGAGTAGCTGGGACCACAGGCACATGCCATCACACCCGGCTAATTTTTGTACTTTTGGTAGAGATGGGTTTTTCCCATGTTTTCCAGGTTGGTCTTGAACTCCTGAGTTCAAGTGATCTGCCTACCTCGGCCTCCGAAAGTGCTGGGATTGCAGGTGTGAGCCACCACATACAGTCTAGGGTTTTCTTAAAAGTCGGTGTCAATTCTGGTCTCCTTTGGATACAGGGTTTGGCAAAAGAGATCCTTAGGATCAACTTTTAAAAGACACCTTGAAATAATTATGCATATAATTAGATTGTTATATGCTCTTGAGTTATATTCACAGAAATATATATAGGAGTTAATTTTCTTCATAGAAATGTGCTGGTGGGAAAACAAGAATCAGGCATGCTAATAATGAATGATATCAAAGGCCTCATAATATTTTTATAAGGTTGTTTTCAGGTATTGAAGAGCTTGAGAAATTAGTTATCTCCTGCCAGCCAAATTTAATTCTCTTCAATAGTGATAATCTAATCATTGTAGTTTACAGTCAGAGTAGACAATGCAGTTCAATTACATGTGTAAACTGTGTTAAAGGACTGATAACTAGAATCGAATATAGATTAAAACAGTACTTACAGTTATGATGGTTTTATTCAAAATATTTTAAAAACTCTTTTGGAATTGAACACCTCCATGCATTCTCAATATCTCAATCATGGCACCTTAAAAATGGGTTTGATCATCAGAAATATAAAACTATAGTTTGGAATCTAGACTTGTGAGTAAGATACAGGTTAAAACTAAGTAATATCAACAGGACTATGGCAGATTTCATTTCTCAAAGACAGCCACTACCTCATATCACATCTCCTACGTTACCTCTACTTGCGGTTAGGCAGATCTTTGTGACTGTGTCAATCAACCAAGAATGGAGGAAGTGATACTTTGAGACTTAGGTGGCTGGGTCATAAAGATGCCACATACTTCTGTCTTATTCTCTTGAGATGCTTGTTCCTGGAATCCAGCCACTGTGCTGCAAGGAAACTAACCAGGACAGTTCATGCCTTGGTGTCCCATCTGACAGCCTTTGTCAACCCTCAGACAGTTAAGTGAGACTTCAGATGATTTCAGAGTCTACCTGCGGAGTAATTTCCAGTCTGTGAGTTATTTCAGCTGATGCTGCATTGAGCAGAGGTGAGGTGTCTCTGTCAAGCTTTGCCCAATTGCAGATTCATGAGTAAAATAAATGACTCTTGGTTTTTTAAGCCACTAAGTGTAAGGTGATTTGCTACTCAGCAATAGAGAACTGGAACAGATATTGGTACCTGGAGATGGGGTGCTGTCAAAACAAAAAACCTAAGACATGTGGCATTGGCTTTGGGACCGGATAGTAGGAAAGGTTGGAAGGGCTTCGAGGAGATAAAGTGTTAGCAGAGGCTTAAAGGACCTTGAGGAGGCTGTCAGTGAGGACTGAAGAGAAAGTCAGGAAGTCAGAAAGACTTAAAGTGGTATTAAAAATTATTTTTGTTTGAGAGAGGGTCTCGCTCTGTTGCCCAGGCTGTAGTGCAGTGGTACAACCACGGTTCACTGTAGCCTTGCCCTCCCAGGCTTAAGTAAGTAGCTGAGACTATAGGCGCATGTCACCAGGACCAGCTAATTAAAAAAATAATTTTTTTTTGTTTTGTTTTGTAGAGATGGAGTCTCACCGTTGTCAAGGCTGATCTTGAACTCTTGGGCTCAAGCCATCCTCATGTAGATCTTTAAATGCCCCATTGTTTAGCTGGGCAGATTTGGCTATAAGGTGGTGTTTTATATACCTTTTCAGATAGACAGAAGTCCTTCTAAGGATCTTAAGGAAATGCCTTACAGATCTTCCCTGCTAAACAACAGGGCATTTAAAGATCTTGAAGGAGTTGTCCCATAGCAGCCTCATAGATATTTCTAGGTAGAGTAGGGCTTCTCTTGAAGAGATTTGTGGGTATGGCTTTTCTCTAATAGAGTGGAGTGGCGATTAATACACACAAAGCTCACAAGGTTTAAAGAGAAAGTAGATTGCCTGGACTGAAAGGCTTGACAGTACAACAAGAAAAGAGTTCATTGGGGCCCCAATGTATTAGTTGCAAACATGAGCTACATTTTATCAAAAAGAAGAAATCCCAGAGCATGAACATCTTTTTGAGCGGTAGGATTTACAGTGGTTATCCTTTTCCTGTTCCTCTGTTGTCTGTTGGGTGTGTGTCAAGCATGTAACTTCTCTTTTTGGTTCACAGCTCTTCAGAATGCTAGTGAAGGAACTGAATGCAGGAGCTGCTCCCAAGGAGTCTCATCCATACTCAGACCTAATTGACACGAAGAGATCCTGGACTGTGTGTTAATGCCATAATGATAAGAGACTTAGGGCTCTTGGAAGAGAGTATTGAGTGTATTTTGTATGTAGGAGAGATGTGAACTCTTGTGGCCAGAAGGGAGACTATGGCAGACAGCATTATCCAAAGATGGCCACCACAACATGTGTTATCCCACATGTTCTTAGAATGTGATATTGATACTCCCTCACCAACTCGTGGAGTCTCTGCTCTATTCCTCTGAATCTGGATAGAACTCTGTGACTGTGTTGGCCAATAGAATAGGAAGAAAGTAATGCTTTTTGACTTCTAAAGATAGGTCATAAAAATGCCACCTACAATTGCCTTGCTCTCGAGATGCTTATTCTTGGAGCCCAGCTTCCAGGCCTTGAAGAATCCAAGCAGCCATGTGCATAGGCTCCAGCTAAGGTTCCAGCTGACAGGCAGCATCAATCACCAGGTATATGAGTGAGTCTTCAGATAATTCTGGCCTCTGACCATCAAGTCACCTTCAGCCTTTGTGCCACCCTGGGGGTGCCATGCAGAACAGAGAAAAGCTGTCCCTGCTATGCCATGCACCAAGTGCTGATTCACCGGCAAAATAGATGATTGTCAGTTTTTCAAAGCCACTTAGTTTGGGTGGTTTGTGGTGCAGCTATAGAAATCTGGCACAAGGAGAATGGAAAACAAATTGTGGTATACACATACAATAGAACTCAGCCATGTAAATGAATGAATTATTGGTAAATGCAACACATGATGAATCTTAAGATCCTATGCTTAGCAAAAGAAGCTGGGAACACAGTACACATAGTATGTTTCCATTTATTTGAAGTTCTAGAACAAGCAAAGTTAATCTAAATGAGTACATTGACCCATGATTGCCTTCGGGTGCAAATGACAAGAAATAATACAAGGAAATATTGTTGGTAGGTGAAAATGGTCTATAATAGAAGTGTGGGTTACAAAGGTGCATCTATTTATTAAAATTGTGCAGGCGTTCTTCTGGAGAGAGATCCAAGATGGCCGATCACTAGCAGTTCAGGATTTCAGCTCCCAGTAAAAGCGCAGAGAGCTGGTGGACTACACACTTAACGATAAATTTTTGCTGCCCACGGACCAGGACATTCCCAGCGGAGGAGCCCCACAGGTCGCCAGCGTGACCCTTTCGGCTGGCGTGGCTTTTTTGCCGGCGCCTCGGCTCGGCGGCTCTTGGTGCGGAGTAAACGGGACTGAGTCTCCTTTTGGATGATGTTTGGCGCTCTGGGAAGTCAGAGCAGTCCATCCAGCTGATTGAAAAAGGGACTGAGAAGCCAGACCGGAGACCCCCGGGCAGAAAAGCACCACG